>CM044905.1:58386231-58621231 GCA_024500145.1 Gentiana dahurica var. dahurica | reverse complement strand
TGCTTTAATTTGTTTGTATTTTTATTTATATTTTGATTAACCAAATATATTAACAACTTATTGTTTTCAATATGGCAGGTTTACCGACAACTATGTCAAGAAAATGGCCAAGAACGCCATAATCAGCGGCTTCAACACTTTTGCCACCACGTGGCATAATGCCAGCCAGGAGCAGCAGGATAGGTGGTGGAACGCATTTAGGGTACGTCGTTCATATAAATATAAGTATATATAAATATAACTATAATTATAACTATACATATAACATATATATAACTATGTTGCAGGGTCATTTCAGCTTCGAGTTACGCCACGGCGCTTGGTTAGGGAAGCTTTTGAGCGGTATGCTATCAACAGGGTCCGTGATTATATGTATCGGGCTCAAACAAACCCCCGTGCTCGGCTTTGGATGACCCCGGATATTCTCCGTCAGTTCGAGGAGTGGATTGGGAGTCCCGTAAGCAATTATTCAATATTTAATTAACAATACTTGTTATATATATATATATATATATATATATGTATGTACTAACTTGTTTATCTTATGTCGGAATAGGCGTTCCAGGAAACATCTGCGAAAAAGAAGCTAAACCGAGCTTCTGGATCCGGTGAGGAAGGGAAGATGCAGGACACATGCTATGGGCGACGCGGCGTTATCGATTTCGCTCGGGCCATGGAGGACAATAGAGGAGCGCCCCTATCGGTCGGTGATCCGGTGAGTAGTTCAAGAAGAAGAAGTCGGGCAACTTCGTCTCGAGGAAGTTTGAGAAAATCATGGTACGTTATGTATTCTAAATATTATATATACATTATATATATATCATGTAATTATTGTTACTAACAAATTTATATCATACTTTGCGGGACGTCTTCACCTCGAAGAAGGCGAAAGCCCAGGAGACGCAGCCTGACACCCCTGTCGACGAGTCGCGTCTTTATTACGGCCGCTGGTGGTTACGACAAGAAGGGGAGAGTTTTTGGCATGGGGTCACCGCCTCCATGTACTACGACAGACCTGCTGCTGCTCGACACTCATCCGCCGAGACATACTCTCCGGGCATAATCACCCGTCTCACCCAGGAGATGGCGAGAGACAGACAGACTCATGCAGAAACCCAGGCGAGGTTGGAGGAGCTAGAGAGACAGAAAGCGTCGGGATGACAGACTAGCGCAGATGGAGGCGTGGATTACCCAGCGGTTAGGCAGCATCCTCCGGAGGATGCAACCCGGGTACGAGGCAGCACAGAGATGACCATTCGATCATGGACTGGAGGAGGTGACGTGGGTTTAGGTAGTACACCGGTTCTGACTGGGTGACATTGTTTTGATACATTTTTATTTATTTTGGCTTATCGTATCCCCTTTGACATATCGTTTTATTCATTTTTTGACATTTCCCCTTTGACGTATTTTTTGACATATCCCCTTTGATATCGTATTCCCGTTTATATTGTTGTTGTTGATAGCCGGTAGCAATTGTAATGCTACCGGGGAAAATTAAGGCTGTTTTGCGGCGGTGGTTTGGCCGGCTGCCGCAAAACAGCCATAATTTTCTGCTTAATTTTATTTTTTGCGACGGAATATATCCGTCGCAATATGGTATTTTTGACGGAAAAGGCTCATTTTGCGACGGATATGAAAAGATCTAAAAATAAATAAATTATTTAATAAAAATAAGTTGCGACGGATTATACATTTTTTGCGACGGATTATACATTTTTGCGACGAAATTTTACATTTTTGCGACGGAATATTTCCGTCGCTATTTGTTATTTGCGACGGACTATACATTTTTTGCGACGGAAATTATAATTAAAAAATAAAATAAAATACGGTAATTATCCGTCGCAAACTCCGTCGCAAACAATTTGCGACGGTTTATCCGTCGCAAAACTGGGGTTTTGCGACTAAAAAATGCGACAAAGAAAAATCGTCGCAAATCCGTCGCAAACTATGGTTTGCGACGGAATAACCCTTGTTTGCGACGGTAATCTTCCGTCGCAAAACTGCTGTTTTTTTGTAGTGCAATCGGTTTCGTCGCCGTCCATTTTTGTCTCCGTTCCGGTAAGCCGGTAAGTACACTATTTATGTATTTCATGCTATTTCTTTTTGAACCGACCGCAGTCGGGCATTTAGGCGGATTCTCTGATGCATCGAGAATTTTTTGTGATTGAAAGCTCCGAATAATGAAATGGGGAAAACAGAGGAGGAGAGATATTTTTAGTGATTGAAAGCTCCGAATTCCTTGCTTCTTGTTGTTTCAATCGATTGTATAAAGAAATTATTTCCTCATGAGTCCTGCCGAAACAAATAAAGGCTATATTTGTTTTTTTGTGTATTTTTGTCTCTTGTATTTGTTTTTTTTTTTTGTGCTTACAAAGGCTGTTATCTACCCCTAAAAATTTTGCTATTGAACGAGCCAAGCTCGAGTTTGAGCCTATTCACGAGCTTGACCTCGAGCTCGAGCTCGAGCTTGAAAATTTTCCCTGCTTATCGAGCCGAGCTCGAACATGCTTTTAGGCTCGTTAGTGTTAACGAGCCGAGCCGAGCATACTCGATTATAAATGAGCTCGAGCTTGAACATCAGCAACTCGGCTTGGCTCGGCTCGCTAACAGCACTACTTGTAACACGTACATCTCTTGTAGTTATCAAAAGGTTCATCTGTTTGTTTAATTCAAGGTTTGCTCTGAAGCATCTGGGGCCTGTTTCTTATTTTTTGGGGATGGAAGTATGCAAAGATCAGACGAGGATGTTCCTCTTTCAGAGATATTATGCTGCTCAACTGATGCATGGAGTAGACTTTGATACTATGAAAGGATGCCCTACACCCATGGTTATTGGGGAGCATTTAACACCCACACAGAACTTCTATAAAAGACCATCATTTGCAGACAATACATTTGCAGTTAACTACATGAGTGAATTTATGAAGAAGCCTTCTGATGTCCACCTGCAGTTCCTCAAAAGACTGCTTATATATGTCAAGGGTACCTTAGACATTGCTATGAATTTAAAACCTAGGGTTTCCTAGATGTTGTGGGATTTCCTGATGCTGACTGGCTTGTCAGCTCCTATCATAGGAAGTCCATTACATGTTATTGTGTTTTCTTAGGTGATTGCCAAGTATCTTGGAGTTCTAAGAAGCAGCATGTTGTTTTAAAATCCAATTGTGAGCCAGAGTATAGATCACTGGCCAATTTAGATGTAGAATTGCAGTGGATTCAATATTTACTGAAAGAACTAGGGATTCCTTTGTCCAAAATCATAGTTGCTTGGTGTGATAATACTAGTGTTGTTGAATTAGCTTTGAATCATGTGTGTCATGCTAGGGCCAATCATATTAAGATAAATGTCCACTATGTGCGGAATCAAGTCCTTGAAAAGAGAATAAAAGTGTAGTAAATTCCCAGTTCTGATCAAATTGCAGATGCTTTAACCAAGCCTCTCTCTACTACAACATTTCAAACTTTTAGACACAAATATAATGTTGTTCCTACACCACCAAAGTTGAGGGGGGTGGGGAGGGGGTGTTAAGATATGAATATGATGTTACACTTGTATTGGTTATGTAATGCTTACATGTGTGTGGTTGAGATTATTACCTGCGGAGTTACTATAGCCATTAGATAAATATATAGTTGTTACTAGTTTGTTATTAGTGTGTTGTACTTAGTGGTGATGCTTACACCACAAGCACTCTGCTATTACAGTCATTGAATTCCTAAATTTTTTTCTGGGATTCTTTGTGAATTTCTCACTGGCCCTAAAATATAGTTAAACTTCAATACTTTGAAATTTTTTATTTTTATAGGTTTAGTTTCAAATTTGTAGCTTGCTTAAACTATTGCTTAAAATGAAGTGATGACGGTTAAAATAGCATCTCGTACGGCATCAACATTATATCCATCATGAGCTAAAAATCGTTGTTTCAGACTTTAAAAGTGAACCATTTGTTTTGAATGCATAGTCTGAGTTCAAGGGATGAGAATTTGCTGTTTTGAATTATTATATCCGAATTGGTATTATTCAAATTTTATTGGATTATTTTTAGATTACAATAGTTGGTCCACGAGTTAAGGACGACTTATAAAGTGGGATCTTTGAAAGGAAGAGACCTAAGGTATTCCAGAACCTTCCAAGTTATGTCGGTAGAAGAAAAAGTACGAAAATGACCTCGATTTATCGGGAGCGGCCACCGAATCATCGAGCATCGAGATCATTTAATAACATGTTTTGTTGGAAGAGGGGTAGTTTTTTGGGTTATCTATGTTGATTTTAGCACTATAAATAAGAGGTAACAACCTTGGTTTTCATTGTACAATTTTCACTCAAGACAAATATTATGCAATAAATGTTCTTTGTTCTTTGTTTTTATGAATTCCAGTCACGGATCCGATGGATTCGTCTCCTAGGGAATGATCTGAGGGAGACCTACGCTAATTATTGGGGGTACGATTTTCTGTGTTTTCTCAAGATTTAGATTTGTCACTGTTCTTGTATGATTAATATGCTTTGATTTTTTATATTAGTTTTAATTATGTAGTACTTAGTTTACTTTACTCCATATGTGTATATATCTGAATCATTGGTGAAGAAATCATGAAAAAGATGTTGCATACTCTCGATGCATCGACGGTCAATATCGATAAATCGAGATACCTAGTAAATCATGTTTCATGATAATCGTCGCCAGCTACGTATGATCCACATGTTTAATTTACATGTTTGTAGCCTGAAAAACTATTTGCATGTAATCATAAACTAACAAGAAAGACGATAACATGAAATGTTAGTTCAGACATAATTTTGATCGTTCCTTAGGAATGTGCTAGTCAATCCACGATAGCTTTTTAGGGAGGTCCGCGGTCTTGAGTTGGCTAGTTCTAATTCTTATTGAATGTGAATTAATAAAAACAATGAAGGAAGTTAATTGCACATAGGCACTTACTGTCCTTTCAATGGAAGTAGCGTAACATTAGGGATTAGCACCCGTACCTATTAAAGATCTAAAATTCATCACATGGTAGATCAATTCATACATTGCGGGGAATAACTAGACTAATACATTAGAAACTCCTGTGTGCTTTTATTGAACCTGCATAATCTTGTGTGTTTATTGGCACCATTATTTAGGTTCTTTCACCATAGTTGGTCGTAGACCATTTTTATGACACTCAATCTGAATTAAACGTATCTTACGAGTCTCTATGGGATTCGACCTTGACTCGCCAATACTCTGCTACTATAGACCTAGTCCTATTGCTAGTAGTTGTGCATTGCATGCGGATCAATATTTTTGGTGCCCTTGCCGGGGACTCATGTCAAGAATATTTTTAATTCGAGCCTGAGAGTTTGTATATATTTAATTTCTATAATTTTGAGATTGTTTTATTGAGTCTATTGTAGTCTTTCTGTAAATAATTGAGTCATAACAGTGTCTATTATGTTCGGTTCTATAAAACTTCACTCGATTCAGCACGGTACGCTATCGACTCATCGAGGTTCCTAGAAATAGCAAAATCGTCTCTATTTGTTCAATGTCAAGTCAGTAGTCAGAGTCTATGATTTTTGAGTCTGCCAGGCGAGTGTAATAGCCGCCAAGGCAAGTAACTAACTTTTCCATATTATTTTTGTGTCTTGAAATACGCAACAAGGAGTTCAGCAGCTAAACTTGAGCGATTCATGCCTGAAATGGAAAAGATTGCTAAAAGAAGCTCGAGAGCGGACTGAAAGGCTGGCTGACGAAACAAGTTGGCATGAAAGAAGTGAAAAGTATAGGGACGAGAAGATTCCACCCTTAGAAGACCCAGAAGAGACAATGGCACAGAACGTAGTTAATTGATAAAACAGGGCCAATGGAAGAAGAAATGACGTAGGAGTCGTTATACAAGAAATCAAAGAACTCTACTGAGCTATGCCATGCCCACGATTTATCAATTCGTGCTAGTAATTTTTCAACCAGAGATGCGGTTGAGGTCTTTCATCAAATGCCAAACGTTATACAGATGGTGACCAACTACACCACTTTTCATGGAGTACCAAGTGAAGATGCAAGTGTACATGTCACCGACTTCTTGGAGATAGTCAGCACAGTCAAACCGGCAAGTGTTCCTAAAGTCAATATCAAGCTTAAGTTGTTTCCATTCACGCTGAAGGATAAGGCAAAGATATGGTTTTTGTCTCTAGCAGCATGATCCATCCAATCTTGGACAAACCTACTGCCGAAATTTATGAACAAGTACTGTCCACCAAGGAAGTCGTTGCAAATTAGACAGTAGATCATGAACTTCAAGCAGAAGCCGGACGAATCTTTTGAAGAAGCTTAGGAACGATTTAAGGAAGCACAACGGAGATGCCCTCACCATGGTAGCACTTTGCCCGTATGCAAGCATAGTTTTTATCATGGATTGAGGCCAAGTGAACGAATGAGAGTTGATGCGTCAAGCAACAGGTGTTTCGCATAGTTATCATCTGAGAAAGCTGAAGAGAAATTAGAACAAATAGCACTTACAATCCAATGGGGGACACATCAAGCTAAGATTGTAAAAGCAGCTGAAGACGTATTTGGAGATGACACCTCTCAACAGATCTTATACCAGTTACTAGTGATGAATGAGAAGATTGATGGCATGCAAAATCACATTGTCAACGTGGAGAAGGTCCAAGAGATTGAGACAACCAACAATGAAGACGTGAACTATGTGGGAAGGCAAGGATACACTTATGGGGGGATATCGTCCAGGTTCTCACGATCTCCTTGGTTTCTGTTCGGAGGAATTTGCATCACTAAACAAAAAATAATTTATAAACCTATACCTAACATGCAAACTAACTCCTAACCGACCGAATATCGGGTAATTGCTAGCATAATAGGGTAAGTACGGGTATCGATCCACAGGGAATTGGGATGTTGAACCTAATCTTATTAATTCCTTAAATTGTTACTACTATTTATTACTAAACCTAAACTAAAACGGAAAATAAACTGGACAGAGGATTGTCAATCCAAAGCCAGGAAGGATAAAAGCAAAAATTAATAAATAAAACTATAAACGAAAAGAACATAAACTAAAGACACATGGGATCAAACAGAATATAAACCAAGTGATTTCAATCCTAGTTCATCTCATGATTTTAATTCAAATTGTGGTTTCACCTTTACACGAGATACAAACTCCTAATTCCTTAGTGAATCCGTTTCTCAAGCTATGAATTCCTAATTCCTTAGTGAATTCAATTACCGATCTCTCATCTTCCGAATGTTGAGACCAATTTCCATACAAAACGAAGGTGTAGATTCAGGTTAACTCTCGTATTTTAGAATCTAACAACCTAGATAATTAATCCATTAATTTGTCACGAATTAACGATTAAAGATCCTATCTTTCTATGGTGATCTAGTTTACGCAACTTCCGTATGTTGCAAACATATCAATTAGTAAACAAATCTCTCGATATGAGTTCACACGATAGCATCATAATCATAGAACGATACAAAATAAATCAAAAATCATGAAGAGAAACAAAGCTTGAATAAATCAAAAAGATGAACTCACATAGTTTATACAATGGGTGATCCATGAATTGAAAACGAAAAAACGATCCTAATCTAACCTCGGATCACCCGAGCACAAGGCTCGGGTGACCGGCCTTGAGACTCCCAAAGTGCGGGTGCTCCTCTAGGTTTTAGTGTATGAGAAATTATGTATGATTAGGGTTGGGGCGCAGCTGCTATATATAGAAAAGTAAGTCGGTTTTGCCTAAGTCGGCCGCGGACGCCCGTCCTCTTCTCTGGACGCTCGTCCAACATTCTGAACGCTAGAGCAGACGCTCGTTCATACCACGTCCAAACTCTCTGTATGTAAAAGCCCCTCTTGGACGCCAATCTGAAGCAATGGACGCCCGTCCATAGTGGACGGGACTTGGACGCCAGTCCAGCATGCCTAGAAGCTGATTTCTTCATATTTATCCTTTTCTTCTCATCCCTATCTCTTCTCTTCATCAGAAGATCCGAATGCAACCTCTTCTAATCCTCTTTTAGCTAGAAAACATGTATCTAAAAGATAGTAAAACATACCAAAGCGTAACATAACTCCAAAATAATATAAAATCACAATTTAAGCACATAATTCGTTACGTTTTGCAATTTAACTATTAAAAACACCATTTGCTCAATATTTCAATATAAAGCTCGATTTCTATGAGAAACATACTAATATGGGGGAAATTGATATAAAATATATCCTTATAAAACGTATAAAATCAAACTCAACAACTCCCCCACACTTAAACCTTGCTCGTCCCGAGCAAGACAAAACATAATCAAGACTCGAGACATATAAACATTTATGCAACCATAAAGCATATTAAATAGTTTAGAGGTTCACCCAAGTGTGTGTGCATAGCCATAATAAATTTCCACTAAATCCACACTTGAAATTGATTCAAGCAAAACTAGCCAACATCCCATTTAGATCAGAAATATAAAAACGATTATAACATGCACCTCACAAAACATACATATTCGAAAAGGATGATAGAGGGTATTTAAAATATTTCCGACATAATTAGAGGATAATCCTACAACATATCATTCAGTTTATACTAGGGATAGTTAGAAGATAACTACGGTTTTTCACCCATCTTTTCACAATACCATTTGCAAATTTTTCTTAAAGTTCTCTTAATTACACACGCATAGCATATGCCCTCATTCCCAGCAATAGGACGTTTCGTGATAACACCCTAGCTAGACTACTATCATCAGGCAGTCGGGAGCTATTGAACCTCATAGTGGTATAAGACATTTCGTGATAATGCCCTACCGCACTCCAATCATCGGCAGCTACTTCCGACATACATATATTTTATTCATACAATTCATCTTAGATTGGTATTCAAACCTTAGATTATATCCCTCCTATCACATTCAAACCTTCAGATATTCACAGTATGTCATACTTTAATTCTAAACACAAACTATTAAAATTTCCAAAATTCATATGTACGCAAAGAATCATGCGATAATCATCAAGAATCTCTAATCAAATGGGCATAGCATTAAAATATAGCTCATCATTTACTATGGCACGTGAAAAATAGTGTTGGGTGAGAAATCTAAATTTAATAAATATGCAAAATAATGCACCAATGATATAAAAACTCAAATAAAGATATGCCTTTGCTCACTTGGGACAAAACAAACGAAAATTTTAAAATTTAGCACCTTTTCATAGAAATATAACGAATTAAGCAAACGATATGTAGATACACCAAACCATTCCCCTCCCCCACACTTAAATTACAACATGTCCTCATGTTGTGCAGAATTAAAAGGAAAAGATAAAAGAACTTAGCTGATTTGGTAATGATATGAAGACAGGCTGAAGAAGGATAGATAATCGATCTGCGTTTCTGAGGCACGAGACGTCATAGGTATTCCTCCCCAGATTCACTTCTGGTTAGCTTAACAAAAACAACTAACAATGTACCTGCACCACTTGAAAAACATGGCAGTATCTCTGGGACACGGGGGGAATATACCAAGCAACAATAATGATATAAGCACATGGTATAATTGCTCAGATGGAAAAATCACCAAACAGGGAAAAGCACAGGACACCTAAGCGTCTAAACACAACTGAACGGAAGTTTGATATATGCACAAAAAGAAATAAAGCCACAGAAGCTTGTAGAATAATATAGACCACATGTGCAAACAGAAACATCAAACTCCAACTAATAATGATAGAGGATTATACATGGAAAAGAAGTCATAGAGATTTTTCAAATTAAGCCCATATAAAGATGGAAATTATACATGGAACATTACAAAACAGTAGGGCTAGGTGCAACTACGTGAAAAAGATATTACAATGCAATCTACATGATAAAGTGGTAGCGTACAGCAAGCCGACAGTAACTACCCTCAAGAAAAATAAAAGAAAAATAGAAAAAAAAATGCAACTAGATGACATGCAACTAAATGATATGCAAAAATAAAAGAAAATAAAAGAAAGAAAACTAGCCCACTCATTTGCAACACGACATGTATATCATAAACGTCTACCAAATAATGATAGTTTACGATAAACGACAGTACTATTCATTATATGCAATGTAGACGCGCCTTAAGACTCATCAAAGGTGATAGCATTATGGAAACCAACAGTTAGCTATACTAAACAGATATAACTCATAAGCCAGAGATAGTAGCTTACGGAAAACCGACAGTAGCTACCCATATGAGTTACAAAAATACCAAGAAAGCACATAGGTCTCAAAGCTCACAGGATTCATCACAACGATATGTAGCATACGGAAACCGACATTAGCTACTAAATAACAATAAGAACAGTTATAGCATACGAGAACCGACAGTAACTATAACATGCATGGATGAATCATGACACCCTAGATAGACGACAACAGGAACAACATAAGTCATATTAGAATCACGTCTAGCTAGGTGAATTACTCAACATGGATTGCAATAGATGGAAAGAAAACCATAACGGTGAAAGAACAGGACATCTACGCATATACAAAGCGGCCACAGAGGCTCACATTAAAACATCCATGTCAATTAATGTAGCATCTATATAAAAATTAATCAATTATCTAACATGGATTCGTAGATGGAAAGATGTAAACAGACAAGTTCAGAACATCTACGTAAAAATAACTAGCCACAGAAGCTCATATGGAAGTATCCATGTCAAATAAAGCATTAAAAATTAAGTTATGAAAAGTTGGAACCTGGACGTGCGCTCAACATACCAAACGGGCGTTCTCCTGGAAATTTTGCACTGGTCGACGGGCGTTCAATGAGCCGAACGCTCGTCTGACTCAGAAAAACTGGAACAGAGTCGAGCAAAACTGGACGGACGGGCGTCTACTAATCAGGACGCCCGTTTACCTGCATGTTATGGACTGGACGGGCGTTCGCTTACCTTGAACGCTCGTCCAAACATCGAATTTGCAACAGAAACGCAGGAAAAACACAGGAAACCCTAAATAGATCATCAATTCAAAACAGACCAGAACGCATACAACAGCCACGGATAAATTTAAGCATAGAGGGTACTAGGTTACAGATTAGGTCACACTTCACGTTTCACAAATCGAGTAAAAACTTTTTGCACATTCTTAACCCAACGGTCATCGAAACAAGGCAAAAATAAAAACTCTCAACTTGTGTGACGCTACTTTTATTGAAGGAAAAGAAATCGTACAAAATAGAAAACAAGTAAACGATTAAAGGGAGAAAAACATGTGGAAAACTTCTGAGCCCAAAATGGAAGGGAAAACAGTGGATTTTGACCTCAAAAACGGCACTGAACGGCCTAAGGCCGTTCATTAAGTCGTCGGCGTCGGAACGAGCTTTCCGAATTGGGGTCCTGCGTCCCAAACGGACACTCGAGCCGAAAGTTACATCCAAAATACTAACAAGTGCTAAAACGATCCCTTTTATCCAAAGATTTGATCGTTAAAAACGTGGAGTCAGATAATTCAACCTCAGATGTCCCCGAATCAATGTAGAAACTAAAAAGGATAAAAACAAAAACCTATCTATGAAAAATTCGTAACAAAATAGAGAAATTAACTCAATTAGATTCAACAAAACACCGAGTCTCCGGCAACGGCGCCACTTTTGTTCGGAGGATTTTGCATCACTAAACAAAAAATAATTTATAAACCTATACCTAACATGCAAACTAACTCCTAACCGACCGAATATCGGGTAATTGCTAGCATAGTAGGGTAAGTACGGGTATCGATCCACAGGGAATTGGGATGTTGAACCTAATCTTATTAATTCCTTAAATTGTTACTACTATTTATTACTAACCTAAACTAAAACGGAAAATAAACTGGACATAGGATTGTCAATCCAAAGCCAGGAAGGATAAAAGCGAAAATTAATAAATAAAACTATAAAAGAAAAGAACATAAACTAAAGATACATGGGATCAAACAAAATATAAACCAAGTGATTTCAATCCTATTTCATCTCATGATTTTAATTCAAATTGTGGTTTCACCTTTACACGAGATACAAACTCCTAATTCCTTAGTGAATCGGTTTCTCAAGCTATGAATTCCTAATTCCTTAGTGAATTCAATTACCGATCTCTCCTCTTCCGAATGTTGAGACCAATTTCCATACAAAACGAAGGTGTAGATTCAGGTTAACTCTCGTATTTTAGAATCTAACAACCTAGATAATTAATCCATTAATTTGTCACGAATTAACGATTAAAGATCCTATCTTTCTATGGTGATCTAGTTTACGCAACTTCCGTATGTTGCAAACATATCAATTAGTAAACAAATCTATCGATATGAGTTCACACGATAACATCATAATCATAGAACGATACAAAATAAATCAAAAATCATGAAGAGAAACAAAGATTGAATAAATCAAAAAGATGAACTCACATAGTTTATACAATGGATGATCCATGAATTGAAAACGAAAAAACGATCCTAATCTAACCTCGGATCACCCGAGCACAAGGCTCGGGTGACCGGCCTTGAGACTCCCAAAGTGCGGCTGCTCCTCTAGGTTTTAGTGTATGAGAAATTATGTATGATTAGGGTTGGGGCGCAGCTGCTATATATAGAAAAGTAAGTCGGTTTTGCCTAAGTCGGCCGCGGACGCCCGTCCTCTTCTCTGGACGCTCGTCCAACATTCTGAACGCTAGAGCAGACGCTCGTTCATACCACGTCCAAACTCTCTGCATGTAAAAGCCCCTCTTGGACGCCAGTCTGAAGCAATGGACGCCCGTCCATAGTGGACGGGACTTGGACGCCAGTCCAGCATGCCTAGAAGCTGATTTCTTCATCTTTATCCTTTTCTTCTCATCCCTATCTCTTCTCTTCATCAGAAGATCAGAATGCAACCTCTTCTAATCCTCTTTTAACTCGAAAACATGTATCTAAAAGATAGTAAAACATACCAAAGCGTAACATAACTCCAAAATAATATAAAATCACAATTTAAGCACATAATTCGTTACGTTTTGCAATTTAACTATTAAAAACACCATTTGCTCAATATTTCAATATAAAGCTCGATTTCTATGAGAAACATACGAATATGGCGGAAATTGATATAAAATATATCCTTATAAAACGTATAAAATCACCCTCAACAGTTTCAGATATAAAAATCTTGATGGTGGAGAGACAACAAAGAAAAATAGAGGTTTTCTGCCTCACTTAAACAAGTCTGGTGGTTGGGAAGAGGCTATGGACAAAATGAGCTCAATTGTGATTGAAAGTGTCAATCAATTAACGTAGTCCATAAGTGAGCTTAGTGCAAATTTCGCAACATATTGTCAGAAAAATGATACAAGACTGGCCAATCAAGAAGCCTTAATGCAGAATATGTTGCACCAAGTGGGGCAGATTTCTGAACAAGTGTCAGCTCATCATCCATGAGGATTTCTGAGTAATACAGAGAAGAATCCAAGGACGTGAATGCCATTATGACAAGAAGTGAAAACAAATTTCCTAGACCAATCATCAGAGAAGAACTAGAGAGTAGAACAGAGCATAATTAGAAGGAACAGGGGACTCGATTCATCAGGGTAGCCCTCCGACGCATCGAGCATATGCAGATTCAACAGATAAGTAGGGAGAGCGGCAGCAGGCAACCAGTAAGTCTTCATAAACTGTAACTATTATTCCCATGTCTTTACCCTACCACCCTAGGGAAAGTAAAGCAAATCATGACGATGCTCATTTCAAAAAGTTTTATTTAGATGTTTAAGAAGTTGAATGTGTATATACCTTTGGTAGAAGCTTTGGCTGGAATGTCAGTGTACGCAAAGTTTCTGAAGGAAACAGTTTCTAACAAGAGGAAGTTGTTGGACCTTGAGACCATTTGCCTAAATGAGGAATGCTCGGCATATTCATAATGCAAACTGCCCCCCAAGTGCAAAGACCCTATGAGATTTCTCATACCTGTACAATTGGAGGTGTGTGCCTAAATAAAGCGTTATGCGACATATGGGCGGGAGTCAATCTGATGCCACTCTCTGTTTTTAATAAGCTAAGCAAGAAGGAATTGAATGAGACATCGATAACCCTCCAGTTAGCTGATAGGTTTATGAAACAACCTTGTGGAGTTGTAGAGGACGTTCTGGTTAAGGTTGACAAGTTTGTGCTCCCAGTGGCCTTCGTTGTTCTGGATATGAAAGCTAACAGTGACGTTCTACTAATTCTAGGAAGACCTTTCCTACCGACAATTAGGACATTGATATATGTCCATAAAAGAGAACCAATTTTAAGAGTGAATGATGACAGTGAGGTCTTCAATGTGTTGAAGACGATGGGGTATGCCAAGGATGAATGAGAAGCATGTTACATGCTGGATGACATCGATGAACTAGTTTTAAAGTTACAACAGCAAGTGGCAATAGATCCTGAACTAGCAGAGACTTTTTTGTTGAAGGAAGAAGAAGAGGAAAGTTGGGAGAAAACCTGGCCTGGGTGCAGTGAAGGTCGCGCACAAGAAGCAGACCCTGTATATCTGTGGATATCGAAGGACCCATTCACAGACCTTCATGACACATGTTCTTTGACTTTTAGTTGACCGACAAGATATTGCAGTCATCGTTGGAGAAGCCATGAAAGAACATAATGCTTAAACCTTTGCCCTCTCACCTGATGTACGTATAACTCCAAGATGATACTCTCCCCTTGATTATTTCAGCTTCATTATCGCCCTTAGAGGAGGATAAATTGTTGAGAGTACTAAGAGGTCATAAATGAGCATTTGGGTGGACTTATGTGAATATTCTAGGGATAAGCCCCTCTGTGTGTATGCAAAATAAATCTGTAGACCCGGAGTAGAAAGCTATAGCTCAACCTTAGAGAAGGTTTCCACCTCAGTTAAAGGACGTAGTAAAGGAAGAGATTATCAAGATGCTGGAAATGGGAATCATTTTCCCAATCAAACACCATGAGCTGGTAAGCCCGATTCATGTGGGGCCCAACAAGGATGATTTATTGTCCAACCTAATGAGTTTGATGAGTTGATCCCTGCTAGACTAATTACTGGACATCGAGTATGTATCGACTTTAGAACCTGAATGATGCAACTTGAAAAGATCATTTTCCCCTACCAATCATTAACCAGATCCTAGAGAGATTGAGTGGACATGCGTTTTACTGTTTCCTAGATGGGTATTCTGGTTATTACCACATACACATTGCCCTTGAGGACCGCAAGAAAGCCATTTTCACATGCCCTATGGAACATTTGCATATAATCTCATGCCCTTCGGACTATGTAATGCGCCGGCTACATTCCAGAGGTGCATGATGTCTTTATTGGACGACATGAAGGAAGATTTTCCAGAAATATTTATGGATGATTTTTTTGGTTTTTGAAGATATCTATGATGCATGCTTGAATAACTTGAGTAGAGTGCTTAATGCTAGATGTAGTGCCCGAAAGACAATTTATGTAATTGTTTTTTATGACAGATTTTATTATTCATCTTATATTTGCTATGTGCTTATAAAGTATACACTACTGCAAATCCTATGTATATCAGTATGTAACCACTTAACTCATTGTATGGCATGCACGTGAGGATTGAGTTAGTGGTGATATACTTGAACAGTTAGTCCGTGGTGAACTTAATCAGAGTTTAGGGTCTCATGATTAAAACACCAATAATGCGCCCAGAACACCTTAGGGTGTGATAGTCTTATCCGGACTGTCGGTAGAAGGTACCTAAGTGGGGCATTTATATATGATGGCATTCACACAGGACTGGACCGATTTAATCTGTATTTCTTGATATAATTTTGTAATCAGGAAATCTTATTAAATCATTAGATGATCATATATGGATTGCCCTTAATCTTGAGGTGATCAAATGATGCTGCTTGTCTCGGGGTAGTGTTTGATGTGTTAGTTACGGATCACTTTGATATGTGATCCAAGTCACTTCTCGTTGGCACTATTCCCTGATGAGTGAGTAGTTCTGGTTTTCACAGACATGGAATCCATTCTTTCCTGCGGGAAGTAGAGAGACAGTCCCCTTATTTGTTAACCCTAAGAAAATGATCGAAGTGCCTAGTTCATATTAGACTTATTAGCTACTAGTCGGATATGTGAACTAATTGATCACTAGGGGGTTAATGGTAAATAAGGATAAGATATTCGAGTCGGGTTCACGGAGACTTCCCATTCGGAATGGACAATCTATGGAGGGTTAGTCCGTATGTAGTGATTATATTAGTGGACGCTAATTTACTTATAGGGTTGAGTGTAAGTATATATCGATAATTGGTAGAGTTCAGTTTGGGGTTAATGGTGGCGTAATCCCGGAATTAATAATTTAAGTATGAATATTTTGTTCGATGAATATTTTATTTAATTATTGGAGCTACTGGTTATAGGTCCATGGTCCCCAATGTGGCTCCTGTAATTCGGGTATTTTTCTTGTTATTGGGCCTCAGTGATAATTATTTGGCTGGGCCAATTAATTGATATGTGAAATATTATTGGGCTAAATAATGAAAATACATTTTCCGTGGGCCTAAAACCCTAGGTGTTGTGCCTCCCATGTCATAAAATGCAAGAATTGATTTTCTTGTGTGATTAATTATTTACTAGTTAAATAATTAATTAATAAAATATAATTGATTTGTAATTGATTGATTGATTAATCACAATCTTTTATAAATGGAATTATCTTTTATTGTGATTTCTTTTTAATTATTTATTTAATTAATTATAAACTTGGAGGCCAAGGATTTACTCTCCTATATAAAGAGAGTTCTTCCAAGACATATGAAGAGAAGATTTTTTCGACATACACACACAAAAATAGAGAGAAAAACTTGTTTCTTGTCTTGGGTTTCTGGTTGAAGAAAAACTTGTAGTTTTTTCTTGGAAGCATATCAAGGAGGTTCTAGTACCAATAATTGGTGTCCACCAATAGCCGTTTGGAGAACACATTCGAAGATCTTGGGTTCTCTTCCTGCTATTGGTAAGACATACTAAACCCCCTTGTAGGAATTTAGATCCTTTATTTATGTATTGTAATTTGTAAATCGTGATCCATCCGCTGCGCAAAGAAACTACATCCTTCATGTGGTAGCAGAGCCAAGTTCCACGATTTGTGAATTATATTCATAGATAAACGATTTAAAAGGAGTGGAATTGCATGTAGAAATTTTTATTTCATGCGTGTATAATTTTTTGGTGTGATTGGTTGTTGTGGTTGAAGAGATGGATTGGGTTGGCACTTGTTTAAGGTTATATCTATTGTAGTTTTTTCGATTAGTATCGATTAAAAATAGGAATTGTAATTTATATTTTATGCAATTTTTTTTTTCCGCAAAGTTTGTAAATTTTATGTAATCAATCCGGGTTCAAGACATGAAGATCTTGAAGATGAAGATGATGAATCCCAAGAATATTGGGAGAGAGGGGGCCGGTGGTGAATTTTTTTTTGGTGAGGTCGGATATTTTTTTTAATAAAAAAAAACGGCTAGAAAAAAAAATTGACCGCCCCTTCTCTCCTTCGAAGCTCGTGGCTCGTGGTTCGTGTAAAGATCGATTCAAGATGTTGATGAGGATTTGAAGATTGTAATTTAATTTATTTTATTCCTAGAAAATAGGTTAGATGCGGGGGTGCCAACGGTCCATCTTGATGTTTATTTTCCGCACTAGTATGCATGCTTATGATATATGTGTAGAACCGGGAAATTTCCATGACATGCATCATATCATGAATTCCACTCCATATGCATATACATGTAGAAATTAATTACAATACGCGATTAGTTTTAATTAATTGTATGATATTAATTAGAAACTAATTAGGGAAACCGAGGATTCCGGGTTTTGTCAATTGTCATGGTTAGGTGATGGATTTTCGGTGAATCCCACCTTGCGAAAGCATAGGGAGTAAAAATCCCGAAACCTCGACGAGATTGCGTTTTTGTCTGTAGTGTCTACGTAAAAATTTGATGTTAAAGGATTGAACAATTATGGGCGAATATGGTTCGAAAATGGTTAAACCATGTTTGGGTGGTCAACTAATCCACGGCTCGATCGCTTAACCCTCCACGTGTGGCGTTTGCAGGGGGTTTGGCAAGGCTGATCTATCCGACGAGCAACTACGGCTCAACGGAGCTCCCCTAGCACTGATCCGTCCGACGGCCACATATGTTCCAACGAATAGGTCTGGTGGGCTAGCCCACATAACCGACACCATTCGGACCCATGATTTATAGTTCCTTAAGGACACATCAAGTCCAAAAATAAAATCAGTAAACCCACCATTTTTTTTCAAAATATTGAGTGGGAGCGGGGAAGGCGACAGCCGACCCCTCAGCCTCTTCTATTGACACAAGAAACGTGAGAGAATGGTGGCGCCTCGTGCCGACCTGGGACCGGCCTCCCTAAGGAAGGCCTTCACCACTATCAAAATTCAAGGCTTGTTCTCTGAAAGGATAGGATTTTGGGTACTCATCGGGTCACTGACCGACCCTAGGCGGCATACTCGCGGTCTACCTAAAAATCTGAAATAGTAGGTCACACTCATTATGGGTATTTTTGGTAATACCTTGGCTGAAAAAGTAAGGTAATTGGGGATTAAAAATTGGATGTTCGATTCCATTTTAATCATCGAGAGAGAAAGATCTCAATTTAGTCCTCACCTCTTTGACCTACCCTAAGGCGGCACTGAGGTGTGAGACTAGATCCTTGGAATAGTAGGATAGACTATACATTTAGTTTATAGTTCCTAAAATTTATTAGTAGTGTACAATTTGAATTTAATTTTTGTCATTTATTTACAGTATCATGTCGTCGCAAATTTCTTTACTGTTGAATGATAAGTTGACCGGAACAAATTTCGCTTAGTGGAAAAGTAATTTAAACGTTGTGCTCGTCTTAAAAAATGTTCAACATGTTCTGACCTCGAACATTCCAGCACTTACCGCCCAGTCCTCAAAAGCCGACAAAGAAACTCGGCAGAAGTGGACTGAGTCTGATAACAAGGCACGGGGCATCATGCTAGCCTCGATGTCATAAATCATTAGGACCAAATGTGAAGGTTTTGCTACTGCTAGAGAAATCATGCAGAGCCTTACCTCCATGTTTGGCGCACCTTCTGATCAAGCCCGACACGAAACTGTCAGGATGGCTGTTAACGTGAAGATGAGAAAGGGTCAGTCGGTGACGGGTCATGTGATGAACATGATCAATTAATTCACTAATGCCGAGACTTATGGTTCTAAGTTTGATGAAGTGACTCAAGTGAGCATGATTCTCGATTCACTCTCACCTAATTTCCTCCAGTTCAAGACAAATTATGTCATGAACAAGCTTAAGTTTCACTTGACACGATTGATAAATGAGCTGCAAGTGTTCGAGGGTTTCTACTCTAATAGTAGAACCCGAGAAGGGGAAAAGAAGGCCGAATCCAATGTGGCTGAGGCCAAATCGTCAACCTCTAGAACAAAGGGAAATTCGAAGGTCAAACCTGTAAAAGAACAGAAATCGAAGGCCATGCAGAAGAATGGGAAAAAAGCAACTCCTTCCAAACCTAAGGCTAAGTGCTTTCACTTTGTGGAGGAATAGGGCATTGGCGCAAGCATTGCCCGAAATATCTCAAAGAGGTGAAGGAAGGAAAGGGCCAGGCAAACAATGGGCAGGATAAGACAGGTATTTTACTTGTCTTGGAATCCTACAGTGTATTTAAAGATGTATCAACTTGGATACTGGATTCTGGAGCTACTAACAATGTTTGTTCTTCTTTGCAGATCTTGAGTTCGTATGAGGAGCTAGAGGACGGGGCTCATGATATGAGAGTTGGCAACGGGGCAGAAGTTTCAGCGAAAGCAGTGGGAGTAGTTCGTTTGATGCTTGGAAATAAAGTCCTTAAATTTGACCATGTCTTTTCTATTCCGCATTTTAGAAGAAATATAATTTCTATGTCTGTTTTGCAAGAACAATTGTATTCTTTATCCATTGAGTATAATAAGATGGTTATTTCTAGAAATGAATGTAACTTGTGTTCTGCAATGTTAGAAAATGGACTGTATGTCATTAAACCAACTGATACTCCATTTCTTAATACTGAAATGTTTAAAGTAGCACATCAAAGTTCTGCTAAAAGGCAGAAAGTTTCTCACGAAGATAAAACATATCTTTGGCACCTTAGGCTAGGTCATATTTCCTTTGAAAGAAAACTGATGAGACTATTGAAACTGATAAAAACTCAGCAAAGCCTTATTCCAAAACTGACAAAAATGTAAGATCAGTTGGTAAAACTCAACAAACTAACAGATCTCACAGCAAATATTAGAAAGGCAAACCTGATACAATCAGTTGATAAACCATTCACGTCTTAGAACTGAGTCGTAAAAAATCTTTGTTCAACCAGAATAAAGACACTGACTCAGGAACTGACCTTGGAAGTTCAGAACTGAAACTGACTCTTAGAGGATAAGATCAAGAACTGAGCATTTACAGTTGGAGATACTCTGTATCTGTCGTATTTACTGATACAGGCTACTTTTGATAGAAAAGTCGTAACCTATTTCTAATCTCCACCATCCATCTCCACTAAATACTATCTTTTTCCGTGTCTCAAAACAGCGACATGACTTTTGACAAGACAGTTAACCCACGCTAGCTATAAATACTTTCATCAATTCTTCTCAATCGTTTACAAATTCTTAGTTTTTTTTACCACATTAATCTCTTCTTCCAAATTTCCCATTTTTTTACCAATCTGAAATCATGACTTACACAAGAGTAGAACCTTGATTGATCACCTCACTTGATCAATTCATTGAGATTTAACAATTCAGACCTAGCCAAACAAATAGCTGAAAAAATCCGTAAAATAAATGGTCTTGAGGCTACGTTGAACATTGTACTAGAAAGTGTTTGCTTAGAAAGCATCAACGATTTCTATGACTATGGAACAACAACTATTGAAGATGATATTTACACCTTCATTACCATTGTCAACAAAAATGAGATAAAAATTATTGAAAACCTTGTGTCAGATATTTTTAGATTTGAAATATCTGGACACACACCTTTTTGTCAAGGTGGACAAAGTATGTAGAGAAAGGCTCTAGAAAGTGATTGCAGATGACCCAACCACCAAAGTGTCATATACAGGAAGTCTCAATCTTCTCAAACCAGAATTTCGTTACTTAACTCAAAGTCCATGTAATCTGGTTTGAAGAAAACTTCAGTTGTCAAAAATACATCCATGATTAGCTTGTGGGACAGCTGACCTCTGAAAAACCCAAGAAGAAAATTGATGTAAAATAGGGCAGATTCTATCACACTAAGACACTGGCCTTACTGGTTCAAAGGATGATTAATCACTTTGGTATCACCAGGAGAGAATCAACTGCAATTGTTGATGGGAAAATTGCAGCCAAACTAGAGAAATCTAAGTCAGGCAAAAGGAAAGCTGACACAACTGAAGCTGAACCTGAAAAGAAAAGAAATAAATCATCCAAGAAAGTCATCTCAGTAGATCAAGCTTTGAAAGATGTTGAGGAACTTAAATAAAGAAGAAGAAAGTTAGAAGAAACCATTGAGAAAAGAGTAGAAGCTTCACCAGCAAAGTCTGTAAACACAGAAACTAGTAGTGGATCAGTTAAGAAAGAAAGAACTGATGAAGAAACCTCTACACCACCACAAGAAATTGTTGATCCAATTATGGAGTTACCCGAAACAATCCTAGAAGCAACTGAAGCTGACACTCAAGGGGAATCAATTTTGGTAACATAAAAAATAGAAGACTTTGTTAATGGAAGTGATGAAAAGCTAACACCAGAAGTTGCAGAAATGTTAAATTTGTTAATCAAGCCAAGATCTACTTCTCAGAAATCAGCATCAAGAGCTCTTTATGAGGACTCAATTAAATAAGCAGAAGTATCTCAGTCGGAAAAGAAAGAGGAAACTGAGAAATCCGTTCAAAAAGAAGTTGTTTATTTTGTTGATAATGCTGAAGTAAACCAAGAAAAAGCCTCTGCAAGAACTAAAGATTGACAGGTTGTTGAAGTTGAAGAAGCTGTTAATCCAGTCTTTGCTGAAGGAGAGAACAACAAAACTGAAACTAAAAAAGTCATTGTTCAAGTTGCTGATACAACTAAACCTCCTACTGAATCTGAAGCCCCCAAAGAAACCAAAGAAACTGAATTAATTGAAGTAGCCACCACTTCAAAGGCAATCAGTTTACAAGAATCTGATCATATTCCAAATGTAGACAAACTAATGGAAGCTGACTATAGACGGCTAGATGCCTATCAGTATTGGAATTTCAGCTCAATCCCGAATCAAACAGAGAAAAGAGAACATATGGAAGCTGAAGAACCATGGGTGTTTGGTCTGTATGACATTACTCATTTATCACAGTTGTTCGATACTAGTAACTTTTTAAGTACTGGTTACTCAGCCATCAGGAAGAGACATTTAAACAAAATGTCAAAAGGAGGACCTTCAAACTCAAACAAGAAGGATGGCGATGATAACAATGATGATGATTCACAAGATCCAAACCTACAGAAAGGGATTCTTCCTTCCCTCCAAATCGAGAAATCAATTGCAACCACTTATAAAGGAATGCAAGTTGCATCAACCAGTGAAGAAAGCTCAGGAGAACTTGTTGAGTCTACAACATCAGATTCAGAAACTTAGTCTGAATCAAGAAAAGAAGAAGAACCAGAACTACAAAGGTTTCAATCACCTACTGATAGAGGAGTTCTGGATATTGCTAAAGATGTAGCAGAACTTATTGAAAACCAGGAAGAGATAGAAGAAACTGATGATGAGTTTTATGTGAAACTATCACCTCTTAAAGTTGTTAATGAAGCTATATTGAATGAAGTAAGAGAACAATCTGAAGAAAGAAGACACTCTGAAGAATACAAAGATATTTTGAGAAAATTTGTTCTCACTCCATAAAAAGAAGAGAAATTCAAGAAAATTGAAACTGATAAAGTTCCAAGAACTGACATTGTTGGAGATAAGTCAGGTATAGAAAGAGAGAGGAAATCAAACAGAAACTGAAAGACTTCAAGAAACTGAAGCTGAAAAGAAAGATAAGTCGACACAAGTTGAACTGATCAAGTTCAATTACAATGAAGTTGTCGGAATTCAAAAAGAAGATCTGGTCATGTTTGATAATGACTTGAAATCAATGGAAGAAAACAAGGAGGAAAAAAGAAAATGCTGGAAAGAGCTGAAAAAGTCGAGAATAACTATCATGATACAATGATAGAGATAAGAAGAACTACCATTGAATCAGAAGCAAAGAAAAATAAAACTCTAGATCGACTAGAAAACCTTGCCATTGCTGTTTACACCAGACTGACTTTAATGGACAATTCCATGAAGGACTCAGTGGTATCCCAAACCATCTTGGCATCAAATCAACGAAATCTCAATTCTTTCATTCGTAGTTTAATAAAGAATGATGATGCCAATAAGGCGGAAATTTCAGACATCTAGTCAATGTTGAACAGGTGACAGAAATTCTTGGAGCAATGGATGTAAAGCTAGCCAGTTAAGGAGAATGAAACAGCAAAACAAGCCATGGAAAATTTTCTTATAAGGAAGAAAGTTCTTGTTCACCAATGGAACAAATTGAACAAATGGGAAGAAGTTGGAGAACTGGAGAAAGTTGAAAAAGATGTTGGTAATGTTGATTTGGGAATCGTCAAATATGTATTTGACAAGTCAACAGCTACTGAAGCATTAATGAAGAACGTGCTGAGATTCGCAATCTTGTTCAATAAACAGTTTTTCAGAAAGACAGCATGGTTACTTTGTGTCAATTTTGAGTCAGTATAATTCAACTTGAATCTGAACCAGTTCACAGCGCCTTAAAAGAAGCTTGTAAAGAGTATGATAGAAAATTTGAAGAAAGGAGAAAAGCAAAATAAACTGAGAAGTAGAAATTCTCAATGTTGTATTTTAGTACCTTGTAACATAGTGAATCAGTTTAGTAAAAGTATCAGTTATCATAGTTTTGTTACTTTACTTATTTACTTATTTTATCTTTTAGCCTTGCTTTTAAGAAAGGTTTTGGAATAATCAAAAAGGGGGAAATTTTTGAAAATAAAATTATTGTTTTGATGTTGATTCATCGCTTATTTAATTAATTATTTTAAACCCATTGATGAAGTGCCATAACTAGATTTTATAGTGCAAAGCAAAAGACGCTTAGAACTGAATGTTTTGGTTTCTTTAGATTCTGATATTTGTATAGGTTAGTCAGACAAGCACATTAACAAATTAGATCCAAAACTGAGAAACTGATTCTTAGAGAAAAGAATTTATTGATAACTGAAGTGTTACTAAGAACAGAACCTGAAGAAGGTAAGTTCGCTGAGGATCAGACTTGGTTAACATATGTAGAAGCTGAAGGCTGAGGGTACAAACTCAGATGATGAAGGCTGAGGGACACAGACTCAGTTATTGAAGGCCGAAGAACTGAGGGTTCAAACTAAGTTATGAAAACAAAAGGTCAAGACTGTAAAGTTAGAATCCAGGTAAATTTGTGATGGCCTGAACTAACTTTACAGATCTTGTATGGAGACTAAGATTCACAAGGACAATGATATCTTAGACAAAATTGATTTATATGGAGTACTCTAATCTAGTCACTAAAGATCAGATGAAGCTAGAATACTTAGTTTTGAAGAAGAGTATAAAACTGAGTTAACGTTCTATAAACTGAAAATAGTATAAAGATACAAACTGACCTTCACCAAAGGACTCAGATTAAGTTAATAACTCAAATAGAAGAATAATTGAACGTTGAAATCAATCAGTTTGATTGGATAATGAACTAACATGTCCGAACGGTTACTGACATTCAAAAATCAATAGCAGGACCACCAACGGCTATGAGAATTCAAATTGAACGTTGGAAAAACCCCTATAAATAGATCACTCATACTTCAAGATGAAATTAACATGTATTTCGCGAATGCAGAATCAACACCTAGAGAACACTCGATGTGCAATTAACATGTATTTCGCATAATATTCAGATTTTCTTTTGTTTCTCGAGCATACTTCAGGTAAATAGAGGTATAGTTTAAGGTACTAAATAGAATGTTATCAACTACCCCCCACTTAGATTTTGATCGTCCCGAGCAAAAATGTGAAAGAAAATGATACATATGACCAATCTACTAGTTAATTAAAGATAACTATGCATCACAACGTCAAAACAAGAATCATGCCGACTATTTTGCATAAGCAACACATTAAACAATATTCAATCCATGAACCGTTATGTGTGTGAAATAACAGTCAAGCGTTAATTATGCATACATAACCACATTATATCCATTTGAGTCTAGCTAGCAAATATCGATAATGCTTGTCCCTTTACCCCATCATTATTTTGACTTTATTTATTTTAAATTTATAGGTCAAGTAAACTGGGCAAGGGGGATCGAGAACCGGGTGCTACCCCAGGGCTCACGTTTATCAGGTCTACTTATTTGTGCGAGGTTCGTGCGTCTTATGCTCCAAATTTTCTTCCCTCCTTCCAAAGAGAAAGAAATAGCATATATATGGATAATAATTGTTTCTTTCTTTTTCTCTTTTATTGGCGGGTTATGTATTAATCAATATTCGATTGATTGGTCTGAGGTTATTGACAAAAAAGATTTGTCTAAGCCACTCCGTTTCTTTTTGTCCAAGTTGCTTTTCTTTTTGTCTAACTCACTTCCTCTTTTCGGTTTGAGTTTCGGGAATATCCCCATTCAGAGGTCCGAGATCTACATCTATGAATTGAAAGGTCCGAATGATCATCTATGCAATATCTTAGAAGATTTCATAAAACCTTTGTCGCTTAGTTTTCGACTTTTCAGGAATATCTTAGCTGATGAATTAGTCGAATCCATTTTCCTTAGCCCGTATAAGATCCACAACTCAACCCAAATGACCATAGGAAGAACAAACTCGGAAAAACTAAAGTCAACTCTAGTCAAATTAATGTGTCATCTAGTTACACACTGAAGAAGACTTTCATTAATTCATTATGAAACAAAGATGTAATTAATTAGCTCCAAAAAATCAAAGACTCACTCCTTTTTGTTGGTCCCTTGAAGAAGCTTTGGTTAAGTTTTGAGGAGGGTGAATAAAATTAACAGTTAATACTTTTTTGGAGTTAAGAGAGACCCTACTGAACCAATAGTCTGCTGACTATTAAGTCCAGAGAATCTATTGCAGCGGAATGTGTATTGAAATTAAGCCTTTTACTTGTTGCTTAAAAGATGATACCAAGTATTAGATAATCAGTAGTGTGGTGTGTGAAATCAGTAACAATTTCCACAGATAGATGTTGTTATGCTATAAACAAAATGTAGGAAGTAAGGTAGAGAGAGTTTGTTTAAGGAAGTTCGAGGTGGTGTGATCCTCTACGTGTCCCCTTATCCTGTGATGTTGGAGGAATTCACTAGAAATTTGAGATATCAGTTACAAAATTCCTAGGTTGATTATCCTTCACCAATAACTATGGTTTTACAATCTGAATACTAAGAAACATAGAGTATTGCTGCTCCTAAGTACTCCACTCGTCCTTGAAGGGTAGGATTGCCTCTTCACCATCTCCACCACAAAACAACAGTCCTTGACACCTCAGCATTGCTTCATTGTCTTCAGGTTTCTTTAAAAAGAAAGGTTTGAATCAAAAAAGTGATTCAGCTTTAACAAGCTTTTGATCAGGATGGAAAGATCAGCAGCTTAAGTTCTTTAAGTGTATAAAATGAACGATACTTGAATGCAGAAACACTTGAAGAATTTCTGGATCACACTTATGCTCAGATTAGCATGGTATATTGCTCTTGATTTCTTGTAAGTTCCGTGTTTATTCTAGTCCTCGAGCCCTCCTATTTATCGGTGTAAATCTTGTATCTGAATTTGAAATTCAAATCTTCCCTGAAATTCCCTCTGTTGTACAATTCTGACTGTGTCAATGTCCTTCTGACAGTCAGTCTATCAACAAATGATT
The DNA here is from genome assembly GCA_024500145.1 of Gentiana dahurica var. dahurica. Lineage (NCBI taxonomy): Eukaryota > Viridiplantae > Streptophyta > Magnoliopsida > Gentianales > Gentianaceae > Gentiana > Gentiana dahurica. The sequence continues at coordinate 58,594,189 of CM044905.1, read as the reverse complement.
TTTCCTCAATTAAAACAGCTATGAATTCCTTGTAACGTTCTTTTAATCTCCACCATTCATTGTCTGATTAATTCAATGCCTGAAATCCATCCTTATCCATTTATTGTTCTAGAATAATCCTTAGACTAGATTAATTTAATTTGTGTATACTCAGTGATGGTTGGTTCATGAGCCTGTTGAGATATACACTTTTTGTTGACTTATAGTCTGATGTGATCTATGAGTGATTACATCAGCTGACTACTTCTCATCTAACTTTATCTGTGAAGTTAGAGTACACCATTTTCACGATAACTATGTCATATTCATCATATGTTTATTTGAGAACATAGACCTTCTACACAAGGTATATGTGATAAATTTAGGCCATCACAGACTTACCTAAATTCTGATCCCATATCCTTTACTTTTAAGTCTTCATTACTATGTTTGAGCACTTAGCCTTAAATCTTCAATCTGAGTTTGAACCCTCAACCTTCAATCTTCAATAGACTCTAGACACCCTACTGAATCCTATACTAGCTTACTCTGCTGATAAGCCAGCTGACTCATTTAAAGTGCTTGTTTGATCAAACCTATACAAAGATCAAACTATAGTAAACCTATACATTCATTCTAGACATCTTTTTGCCTTTATTCTAGACAGTCTTTTGAGTCTCTAAAACTAAATTATTTCTAAAAATTCCCCACTTTTATTGATGATGCCAATACCCGCCTTAACAGCAAAGCAAAAAGATTGAACAATCAAAATAGAATAAATTTTATTCATATATATATATATATATATATATATATATATATATATATATATATATATATATATATATATCATTGTGGTCCAAAATTTGTTCAAAACTATTACAACTAATATCAGATAAGATAAAGTCTAATGTAGTCTTCTGAAATTAGTGTCTTCCTTGATCTCTCTTCTGTGGGTAATCTTTTATCTTCTTTTGCATATCAAGCATCCAATGGTTTTCAATTCTTTAGAAATCAATCCAAGTGTGTAGCATTTTCCACCATTTCCAGGCTTCTACAATAGTCATCTGGTAGCCCTGGAAATTGAATATTCCTTTCATGGAAAGTTCTTTAAATTCATCCAATGAATCTTTTGCTGACAGTCTTCTGAGTCTCTGTTCAGCAGATTGACCTCTTCCACCTCTTGATCCACCTCTCCACTATCTCTTATGGATCTCATTGCTCTAATTCTGACTTCCTATAGCTTCAACCCTAGAAATAAGTTCAACCCTTGTAAAAATGACATTTCATGGTAGGGTCTTGTCCTTGCATTGTAATAAGTTGTAAAATTCTTCAGTAGGTCATTAGTTAATTCTACTTTACCAGGTACAGGTTCTCTATGTGAGGCCATCTCAGCTTCATGCTTTCACTTTTGCTATTCTACCTTCTTTCCCCTTATTGACATCTTCAATAAAACGATTCAGCAGGCTCAAAACTCCTTATTGAGTAGTCACATGATTATTCAGTTTCCTTCCATAATTTTAGTTTTACTATCAACTTGATTGTAATGTTTGTTCCAGTATATTCAATCTTTCAAAGTGTTTGGGATCAGTGGAAGTAAGTTGAGGATCTTGATTCAGTTTGTCCACTTTTGTATGTAGTTTAGTAAGGTCCTCAGCAAGATTCTTGTATCTTTGGACATAATTAATTCTTTCTTGATGACTTCCAGATGTATGTCACTGAATCTTGTCTATATATGTGTATCCTTTGGATGCAGTTGCTTAGCGGTTCTTCCACTATTTTCAATCAGATTTAGAAGATCTTCAAATCTTCATTCACTACACCTCAGCTGACCCCTCAACTGACTGATGTCTTCCCTCACCGCCCTTAGTTCTTCCATAATATAACATGGTATGGTGGAAGCAATACCAGTTACATTCTCAGTAGACCTCCCCTCATTATCTTCAGGTCTTGGCTGTCGAACTATAATTGCACGTTTTATGTCCCATTCAATGGGTTCAGGACTGTCTTAGTCCAAACCAGCCTGATCAACTTCTTCTTGTTCATCTTGACTATCACCATAGTCAACAAGTTGTTGCTCATCTTCAGAAATACCAGAAATATTATCAGCACCTTGTTCATTTCCACCAGAACCTACTTCCCCTTCAGTGGATTCCACACTCTCAGCAGGGAATTTTTGCAATCATATAATCTGTTCAAACCTTTGTTCAATCACTGTCTGATCCTCACTTGAGTGAACCACCAGTTCCAACCTTTGTTCAGTTGATGTCTGGTTTCCAGCAGACTGAACCACCTCTTCAACAATTTCTTGAATCTCTATTGGTGTTTTAGATTCAACCACTCTTTGTTGAAATTCTTGTGGGATCGGTGGAGTCTCCAAACTTGGTTAAATAGGTGTATTTGGAATGATATAAATGGAATATGTTGTCCAGCAAGGGCAACCACACCCAATTAACCAACTTGGTCTTCAGCAATGGCATGGAATACTGCCAAGTTCTGTTCTAATACAGCCACTAGTTCTGCTATAACTTCCAATTTTGGAACAACTTCAACGAGAGCACCATCTGTGTTAATCCTTTCTTGAAATTGAGCAAAGTCCTCGGATATGGCATCTATCTATTCTTTTCTCACCACTTCATTAGAGTCAACCAAAGCAGCGCCTGCCAAAATAGTTGTCTTCTCAATTTCAGTTTCCAAACTAGTAGCAAAGGAATTTTTTAGCTCATCTTCATCCTCCAGAATCACCTTATTGTGTACCAGTACTTTATCAGGAGGTTCAAAATTCTCAGCAGCCTGCTGACCCTCAGTAGACTATTTTGGGTCCCCAACAGGTTGCTATTTATCTGTTCCAGTAAACCTATCTTGGCTTAAATCTGCTGCTCTTTCCTTCACAACCCCACTTCATTCTACTATATACATTGGATGATCATCATTAGAATCAGAAGATGATGAATCATCGAGTCACCAAAAGGATCCGTTGACTTTGAGGAAGAAAGCCTAAACCATTTTTTTGAATGCCAAGAGTCTCAAATGCCCATTCTTCAAAACTAGTCATCATTTCAGCAGCAGATTTTTGTTTCTTGTAAAAACCCATCTCATTGCTGCTTTTTCCTTGGTATCCTGACATAAGGCATTGTTGGCTTTCTTATAGCAGGTTGAGGCTCCACAGACTGACCTCCAAACTTTTCTACTAAATGTGATAGGGTCTCTTCAGTAGTCTGGAAAGTTGCAGTTGATTGTTCAACTGTTTGAGGAAAATTGGTGTTTACTACTTCCATTTGTTGAACACTAGCTTTCCTCTGATTCTGATCACCATGAGTAGGGATAGGTTCAACATCAGCAGCCTTCTCAGTAGTCTCTTCTTCTATTTCTTCTTCAGGATCCCTTTGCTCTTCTCGAGTCCTCAACGCTTTTCCTTTTCCATGCTTGACTCTTTTCTTGATAACCTTTTTGAGTCTCTTCCTAGGTATTTTAGGTTCCTGAAAGAGTGCACTTTCAAGATCTTCTTTGATGATAGCCTTCCTTTTTCTTGAGGTTCTTTCTTCATTTTCTTTCTATTGCCTTGTGAATTCCTTGGCAACTTCTTGCATGGCAGTTTTAGCAGGGGCAGGGGAGTCTGGTGATGGTTTCAACTTATGTTCATTGCTTTTTCCACATCAGCAGGTTTATCATTAGTCCTTCTTGATTTATCCATATGTGAATCGGATTTCCTTTTAGTTCTTCTCTCAGCAGTAATTTGTACTTACTCATTTACTTCATCTTCATCAATATCATCATGTATCTCTTCTTCAAAATCATCTAGACCAGCAATCGGTGTATTGATTCATGTTTGTATCTAGCTTTATTGATGGTGTGAGGAGAAACATCAACAACCTCCAAGTGATTTTGTATCCTTTGCACGATCATACCTAGTGGTTTTATCTTCATGAAGAACTGAGATCCAATATATTTTATAGGCTTTTTGGTTTTGATTCTCTTTTCAACAGCCTCTCGTTCTTCTATCATAACTTTCTTTATGTAGCGTTTGAAGAAACAAACCAAATAAAATCTCAAACCCCTTGAAATGATTACCATCAAATCAATTTGGGCCCATATAGAGTGTCATAGCTTCCAGACAACCCCTATAGATTCCTAACTATGTATTTTCTCAACTGATTGTACTCAGGCATTATGTGTTTGACAATGATTCCAAGTGATGAAGCTTTATTAGCATTAGTCTTGATTGAATCAATAAATGTCATTCTGGGCAAATGCATATTTTATGGGTTTGTTTGTTCTCCATTTCCTTGTGCATACACAAAAATATCCCTTAACAAATCCGAAGATATTTGAAGCAACTTTCCATTGACAATGGTATGAAAATCTTCACCTTCTGGAAATGTAACCATATTTCTCCTGAAATCACAAACATTTCCATACAAAATGGTCTATAATATGATGTTTAACACATTTTCCAGACCTACATAACACCTAATCCGCCTTCCATGATTTATTGTCAGTTCACTTCCACGAGCATCCTTAACTAAGACATGAACACCTTTGTTGGTCCCAGAGAAGGGTAAAACTATAGTCGGAGGGGGGGGGGTGAATGACTATAGTGGAGTTTCAAAAACTTTTCTTGTATTTAAAATCCATTGGGCAGCGGATAAGTTCCTTCTTAATGTGTGTTGTTTCAAAGTAGTTTATGCAATCACAGATATATGATATGATTTAAGCAATTAAATAAATGCAGTAAGGTATACTGCTGAAAGTAAATTGACACAAAGGGTTATAGTGGTTCAGGGTGGTGTAATACCTTAATCCACTCTTCTCCTGTGAGGATTGAAGAAATTTCACTATTGTTTTCACAGATACAATAGACTGATTGTCCTTGAATACACAAGCTTCACAATCTCCAAGACTATCACTCCCTGACTTCAACAGCTTTAGTGACTCAGTCTCTTTCATTGCTCATTGGGAACAAAACCTTCAGTAGCTATCACAAGCACAACTCCTTCTCATATGGCTCTGATTCAGTTGCTTGATTGAAGTGAATTGGATTCACAAGACTTATTGATCAGACTCAATGCTTGATGTTGGAATTGTAGTTTTGAGTTTTGAGTTCATCACTAGATGTTCCATTTAAAGCACAGATGCAGGCTTTTCGATTTGACAGAGTTTCTGCTTGTTAGTTCTCAGATTTGATCGTTCTCTTGTGTGTGTTTATCTTGTCTGTCAATGCCTTCTATTTATAGCCTTGATAATCCTTGATTTGAATATCCATCTGTTGGCTATATTAATGAGGGGAATAATCCTTGATTTTATTCTTGATTCCGCCTTAATTAAATCCTCCTTGATTTCAGTGATCATATTTTTCTTCAAACGTTTATCAGAAAATCCATCCTTGATTGATCCTCAATTGATTGTGCATTTAATGCTTGATCCTCTGAGTCTTCTTCATATTTCAAATCTGATCAAGTAAAGTTTACTTGGCCATTCCCTGAACGGTTAAGTGATCTTTCTAACTTTGCCGCTTAGATCTTCCTTCACTGATTTACTCCGCCGAAAATCAGTTCACTTTGCCGATTCACTGTTTCCTTCATTCTTTTCAGTTTAGGAGAATCTTTGTACTTCACTAATCCTTGATTTGTGTGAGATCAGTGTACACCATATTTAAACATTATTTCATTTCTTGGAATGTAACTTAGACTTATCCAAGGTCATCACAGACTTCCTTGGTTATAAGACAGACCATATGTCTTCATGCTTCTCTGTTGGTACTTGGCCGCTTTTACTTTGCCGAACATCTGATTTTACTTTGCTGTCCTACCAACTAGTACAATACTTGTCTGACTCAACTTATACAACATGTCTGACTCTAAGTAAAGACTTATACAGATAATTCTAACTTATTTTCAGGCTTGCTATAACAGCTAGTATGGCCATCATCAAAACAAAAAAAAATGTTCCTAACAATTTCCCCTTTTGATAATGCCAAAACCCTTATAAGCCTGAACATAAGTATACCAAAACTTTTCATAATAAATCTTTGGAATAAAAAGCAATAATTTTATTAATCCATTTAAGGGCAGTAGGAAATATAAGTTCAAAACGTATTCAAAGTACAATAATTATATTTTGCTTAATTCAGCTTTGTACCTCTTGAATTTTGTGGTTTGTACCTCTTCTATATCTTTCCAATCAATTTCTGGGAACTCCCACTTCCAGTATGCCATAGCAGTGTACTCAGAGACTCCATGAAATATTCTCTTCCCAAAGAGTCTGTTAAAGTCATGCATAGTCTTATTTGCCCTGGGTTCTCCGAAATATTTCTCAAGTCTATCCCTAGCTTCAGCAATGTGTGAGTCAGCAAACTTGAGATTTTTGTACAGATCCCATTGGTCTTGTTTGTTCATTCTCCCCATAGGGTTGAAGAATTTTGCCATGTAGTTGAAATCTTCCTGTTGCTCACTTCGTAAATCTTCCGGTCCTTTAGCAGAGAGTGGTATGGTTGTACTTGGTCTGCTGGTACCAATATTTTCCTTAAGAGATGCATGTTGTCTTTTAACATCATTGTACATTTTGGCCATATGAACTCTTATTTTTTTCATCTCGATAGCTTAGCCAGTCTGCCCATGCTTCATCTTTTGTTTGGCTTGGATACAGACCTTCTTGGACTCTGAAGAATTCTCTTACCCTATCTCGTACTTCAACCCCATATTCTTGCCTGTTTTTGTGGGTTGAGAAACTTCTTTTCTCTCTGCTCGTACCGGTTCTGTGTTGACTTGCTGATCTCCTTTGCTGATTTTATCTAGGTCTTTGCTGACTACCTGATCTATCTCTATCATCATCTCTTCTTTGAATGGGATGAGGGAAACCTATGCAGGGTTCATTTGATATCTTTTCCCTCTCCTCTCTTGTTTTTCTTAGCTGTTCTTCAGCTTCATTTCGAATTCTAAGTTCTCTGTCCCTTGCCCTTAGTTGTTCTCCAGTGAAGTTTGAGGGTCTAACAGTTGATCCTTGTTCATGATTATCACTTCTTTCCCCCTTTTTGGCCGCATCATCTCTTTGCTGCAGTAAGATACTATTTGTAGCTTCGGCTATACTAATCAAAGTGTCCAGTTTGGACTCAACGGATATGAACCTTGAGTCATGATCATTCAACTTTTGGGTTACACTTCTAAATCTAGTGCCAAAAGAAACTGCCATGGACTCATTTTTTTTGTGAAATGTGCTGATGAGCCCTGCAAGATTGTTGGTGAGATTGAGATTGAGTTGTTTCTGCAAGTCTCCTTGTATGTGCACAACAATATTCTATGCATCAATATACTCAGCAACAACATGGAATCTTCTTTCAATGGAGTGACTTTCCTCTTTAAATGCTGAAACAATGGATCTGAGATACATGGCTTGCTGCTCCAATTCTTCAGCTAACATGTCTACTACGTTTTCAAAGGCCTCATTTGTTATGCCAGTGGTCGGTTGAGTGAATTTATGGTGGATATCAGCTGGTTCTTGAGTAGAAGTGTATTGTTGTGCAGCGCTGTCTCCTATTCCCCTTGCTCTATGCTGGGAATTCCTTTGACATGTGTTGCAGCAGCTGAGCCAGTGTCCAATACTGCTGCAGGGTTAGCCGGAATATCAGCAGATAGTGGCTGATGTGTTGTCTTAGCTGGTGAGGTTGGCTTTTTTCTGATGCATGTGTTTGTAGAAAGACGCTTAAGAGATTGTTATCATCAATTGCATCAGCTGTTAGTTCATCCTCTTTGTCTTGGCCATAAGTGGTGTTCTTTGGATAATTTCCATCGCCATTTTGATTAGCACCATCATCATCATTGTGGTCACCACCATCATCATCATCATGGTTATCACTTTAATCAGCTGATTCATCACTTTCTTTGTCAGAGGGTGAATGTATCTTTGTTTTAGCTGCATCAACCATATCCTAGAGTGGTGACTCATCAAGAACACCAACCAGGGTTGTTATCCCAAGAAAATTAAAGGACCAAGCTTCCCCAGGAAGCATGCGTTCTGAGCGTTGAAGCTGAATTCTGGAACGACCTTCCTTTCATTCAAGATATGCTGCAATTCGATCATCAATATCATTTGCATGTAGCTGTGCCGGTTCATCTGGAGTTTATTCATCATCTTCAGTGTCTCCCTCAACCTCCTCATTTTGAGGTTCTTAATCCTCACTTTCAATTTCCTCTGCTGCTTGTTCTACCTCTGCTTCAGAATCCTCTTCTTCCTCTTCATCAATCAACTTTCCAAAATCTTCCTTGTCCAAATTTCTTTGAACCTTTTGCTTCTTTCTTTGGTCAGAAGTGTGTTTCGTGGTTTGCTTTCTCTTCCCTTCTCCTGCTTTCATTTGCTGTTTGACATAGGTAAACATGATTTGGACAACTGGGACTTGCAAACATTGCAGAAGATAGTGTAGTTGTATTCCATAGGATTTCTTCACCCAGAAAATTCCCATTTTCTTCTTTCCTTCTGCAAATCCCTTTTTAGCAACTGTGGCCTCTCCTTGGATTTGTTCTTTGATTCTCAGGAAGAAATAAGTGGCCCAATTAAACTCTAGACTATGATAGGTGATTCCCATAAGACGCATTCTAACCTCTATCATTGCATTATTTGCTCCTAAATAACTGTCCTTCAATTGTTTTTCCAACTAAGGCACTAAATTCATTGAAGGGTTTCTTCAGGGCAGATCTAAGACAGTTAAATTTCTTAGGGCCTGGGTTTTCCGTTTTAGCGATTGTATCCCAGAATTCGTCAAAGTTCTGTGGAACAAGAGCCACTTTAGCCTGGCCCTTATTTGAAAGTTTAAGGTGTTTATGAATTACCTTCGCTGTAATAACAACTTATGTGCCGTTAACAGATGCAACGATCTTGTGTTCCGTCCATTTGTCTCCTTCTTCTGCAAGGACCCCAGAGACATATGTTGCTGTCTTCGAGAAATAGATTAGACTTTCATAGCAAATATCTGTGATTTGAGGATTTAGAAAAGTCAAGAATTTTAGGTTTTTGCATCCAGTTGCCCGTTTTTGTGCGTCTGCGTCGTTTCCACATAGCTTTAAGTAGTGTTCATCTTGAAAGAACGACCCATTGGCAATGGATTTCTCATACTGTTTTCCATTTTGAGTGGTTGCAGAGGGTGAGGCCATTGTTTGAGATTTGAGTTTACGTTTCTATTTTGCTGTGAGAAAGGAGGGTTGCTGATTTGCAATAGAGCGTAAAGAATTCTGAAAAACTCTATGTGTGGTTTATATATGATGATTTGTGTGGTGTTAACATGGTTGAATATGGAAGGATTTTGTGATGTAATGGCATGATTTTATGTACATAAATTGCGGTATTTGAGTATAGTGGGGAGGTGGATTGAGAGAAGTAATGATAGATCCTGGGAATCGAGGCTGTTGTAATTAAAAGAATAATATAGTTACCTCCACGATTGAAAAATGATCTCCACGTGTGTAATATTTCACAGTATAATCTTCCATAACTTCTCGATTTTCCACGTGTATTAAACTGATTTAGTTCACACTTTATTTTGCTGTTGACTCCAATATATTCTACGGTGGAGTGACTTGGCTGGTCACTAAGCCGGAGTAGTGACATGCTTACTGAGCTGCTATATATAATTGTTCCTAACAATCAGTGAAGTTGACTTTCTGAGTACCATTGCCTTTCTTTCTACATCTCCTATAACGGCAAAGGTTTAATCAGCTGGTGAAGTCACTTAGCTGATTACCCCAGTTAGCTGCTCCTTATTACTTAGTCAATTTCAATCATTCCTAACTCAGTTCTCAACTTGCTAAATCTTTCATGACTGAGTGGTTTTGTGAAGATGTCAGCCAATTGATCTTCAGTAGGTATATATCTTAGTATGACATCTCCATTTCCAACATAATCTCTGATAATGTGATGTCTCACATCAATATGTTTTGTTCTTGAATGCAATACTGAATTTTCAGTAATAGATATGGCATATGTGTTGTCACACAGAATTGGAATTGTCTTCTCCTCCATTCCATAATCACTTAGTTGTTGTGTGATCCATAGTACTTGTGCACAGCAACTGCCTGCTGCTATATATTCTGCTTCAGCTGTTGATTTAGATATAGAGTTTTGTTTCTTACTAAACCATGAAAGTAGTCTGCTTCCTAGCATTTGACATGTTCCACAGGTGCTTTTTCTATCTATCTTGCATCCAGCATAGTCAGAGTCTGAATATTTTATCAATATGAATCCTCCATCTTTTGGATACCAAATTCCAACATTGATGGTATTCTTCAAGTATTTGATTATTCTTTTGGCTGCCAGTCGGTGTGATTCTTTAGGTTGAGCTTGAAACCTTGCACATACTCCTACTGCAAATGCTATGCCAGGTCTGCTTGCAGTTAGATATAGTAGGGATCCAATGATTCCTCTATACATTTTTTGATCAACATCTTTTCCAGCTTCATCTTTTCCAAGAATAACTCTTGCACACATTGGAGTATCTGCTGTGCCACTTGTATCCATACCATATTTGTGTATCAAGTCTTTTGTGTACTTAGCCAGATTGATGAAGATACCATTTTTCAACTGTTTCACTTGTAGGCCAATAAAGTAATTCAATTCTCCCATCTTGCTCATATGAAATTTGCTCTTCATTAGATTTGCTAATTTCTCACAAAACTTTTCATCTTCTGATCCAAAAATAATGTCATCAACATAGATTTGTACTAGCAATGTACTTGAAAAGAGTCCTATCACTAGTTCCTTTGTTGAATCCATTATTGATCAAGAATTGTGATAAGGTTTCATACCAGGCTTTGGGTGCCTGTTTGAGTCCATAAAGAGCCTTCTTGAGCTTGTATACTTTATCTTCTTTTCCTTTGAGTTGAAAACCAGGAGGTTGTTCCACATATACTTCTTCTTCCAGAAGTCCATTTAGAAATGCACTCTTGACATCCATTTGGTAGACTTTGAAGTCTTTTTGTTCAGCAAATGCTGGAAAGAGTCTGATTGCTTCCAATCTTGCTACTGGTACAAATGTCTCATCATAATCTATTCCTTCTGCTTGAGAGTAGCCTTTTGCAACTAGCCTTGCTTTATTTCTGACAACTGTTCCTTGTTCATCCATCTTATTTCGGAATACCCATTTTGTTCTAATGATGTTGGCCGCGTCTGGTCTATCAACAAGTTTCCAGACTTCATTTCTTTCAAATTCATTTAGTTCTTCTTGCATGGCTGTAATCCAATCAGCATCTTGGATTGCATCATCTATTGTTTTTTGCTCTACTTGAGATAGAAAACATGTTAGCCTATGCTCCAGTTGTCTTCTGGTTCTGACTCCTGTGTGAATATCTCCAATGACTTGATCTACAAGATGATCTCTTAGCCAGTTGAAAGCAGGTTGAAATTGTTCTTGACTTGGTGCTTCCACAACTTCAGCTTGTGTATCAGTTTCATGCTCTTGTACTAGTACCTCTTCTCTTGTATTGACTAGATGTTCATCTAGATTTCCAAAATTGTGATTTAGAATAGTAGTTGGTATTGTTGGATTAATATAGACTTTTTTTGGTCCAGCTTCTTCAAGTTCTTGAAGGTTTTCACCATTTGTGTACTCTGAATGCAAGACAAGGTTCTTTTGTTGGGTACTCTGAATGCTTTGCTGGTGTCTGAGTATCCCATAAAGATTGCTTCATCAGCCTTTTCATCAAAAGTATGCAACCGATTCCTGTTCAAAACAAAACATTTTGATCCAAACATATGCAAATATAAGATATTAGGTTTTCTTCCATTCCATATTTCATATGAAGCCTTTTTATGATATTTGTTTGATGATTGATCTGTTTTGAGTATAGCATGGTGTATTTGTTGCTTCAGCCCAAAATCTCTTTTGTAAGCATGCTTCTGCAATCATTGTTCTGACTGCTTCTTTGAGTGTCTTGTTTCTTCTTTCTGCTACACCATTTTGTTGTGAAGTCCCTGCTGCTGACAGTTGATGCAGTACTCCATTTTCTTTATAGTAGGTTCTGATAATTTCATTTAGAAACTCTGTGCCTCTGTCTGATATGATCTTGATGATCTTCAGTTCCTTATCATTCTGAATTCTTCTTAGCAAATCTGGTAACTTCTTGAGTCTCTCTTTTTGTTCATGAATATGGTCCAGGTATATTTGGAGAAATCTTCCACCACTACTATAGTGTATTTCTTCCCACTTATACCAACTGGTGTGACTGGTCAAAATTGATCCATATGCAGTAAATGTAAGATTCTTGTAGTTGACTGATAGGGCTATGACTTGAATGAGCGTTTGATTTGCTTCCCTTTTTGACATGCATCACAGAGGCTTTCTTTCTTGAATGTGATCTCTGGTAGGCCTTCAACTAGCTTTTTCTTTGACAATTTGCTGATGGTTTTGAAGTTTAGATGGTTTAGTCTTCTATGCCAAATTCAGCTGGTTGATTGTTTATTTTTGACAAGCAAACATGTTTCTGCTTTTGCTGTCTTCCAATCTACCATATACATGTTGTCTTCTCTTCTTCCTGTAAGTACCACTGTGTTTGTTTGACAGTGAATCACTCTGCATCCTTCTTTGTTGTAGTGCAAATTGTAGCCTTTGTCACAGAATTCATTGATACCCAGTAAGTTAAAGTTCAGTCCTTTAACATAGGCCACATTTTGAATCTTCAAGTTGTTCTTGTGCATTATTCCTTCCTACTTGATTTTACCAGGGTTTTATTTGCTTCCAAAAGTAACTTTGGTTCCATCAAAATCTTTGAAGCCAGCGAGCCAATCTTTATTCCCTGCCATGTGTCTAGAACATCCACTGTCTATGTACCAGACATCCTACAAAACAAATTAATTATGTTTAGGTACCCAACACTGCTTGAGTCTATACATGTTAGCAGTCATGCCTCCTACTCCTAGTGTGTACCCAAAGGATCTTCTTTTTGGATAATTAAAGTCATCAACTTCATATGTATAAAGCATGGCAGAATACCTTCTAATGTTTCTACTAGAGATATTCTGATACTTTTCTCCATATTTTGGTGCATTTGCATCCTTTTTCATTTTCCAATATGCAGTGGGAAACCTGTGTTCGTGTTGCTTTATATGTCTAGGAACATGCCTAGGTTGGCTTTTCTTAAACACAAGTTGCATAGTATGAGATGATTTCTTCCTGTATTTTGTAGGTGCAACATTCCAATCATCCTCTGAAGGGTAAAGTCTGCCCTTACTTTTCAGAAAACCTTTGCCTTTAGTTGACTGAATTGATGATTTAGTCTGCTGTTTTACTGCACTAGGTTTTGACTTCACCGGTGTAGGATGAGTGGTTGAAACTATGGTCTGTCCATTTATGAACTTTGGTCCATTGTTGGTCCTAGATTCAGAATTGTGTTGTCCATTATTTCTCTTCTCATCCTGACTGTTGTAGCCAAGACCAGATCTGGATCCAAACATTTTTGAGGGTTTGTAAGCTAGTTCATTTAGTGGTGCAGTGGTTGTCTTAACTGGTAGGGAGATTTTCTCTGCTGTTCTGTCAACACCAGATGTATGATCATCTGCTGCTTGTTGATCATTTGAGTAAGTCTCCTTACTAGTTAGTTCAGCTTTTACTTTATCCGGTTCTTTGTTTAATCTTTTATTTTCCTTTCTTAGATTCTCACACTCATGTTCCAGAATTTCATGATTCAACTCAATTTCATCAAATTTACTCATGAGATTTTGGATTATGTTTGCAGAATCTAGTGGGAGAAAAGAAGATTGTGCAGTGTTAGAAGTGGATGCACTAGATGATGAGCATGAGCTAGATGTTACCTCAGTTTCATTAGATTCTTTAGCCATAAGGCATATGTAAGCTTTTTCATTTTCTGAACTGTCAGCTTCATCATCATTTGAATCATTGTCCTATGATTCTTCATTCTTTTCACTGCTGCTTTTAGCTTTGAGTGCTTTCTTGATTTTCTTCTTTTCAGCTGTTTTGTACTTCTTCGTCTCCTCATCATTGTCATTTTCTTCAGGGAAATCTGCCTTGAAATGGCCTTTCTTTTTGCAATTGAAGCATCTGTATTCATCATCCTTCTACTTTATGTCTTTGTTTGAGCTTGACTTTTTGTATGATGATGACCCTCCTTTGATTTGCTTCTTCTTGGTAAACCTGTCAAAACATTTAACCAGTAAAGCTACCTGTTCCTTCAGCTCCTGTGTCTCTTTGCTGTTTGCATCAGTTGTGTTACTTTGCTGAGGTGCAACCAGTGCAATGGCCTTATGTGCCTCTGCTGGTGAGGTGTCTTCGCCGTTTAACTAAAATTCATGAGCCTTTAGTTGAGACATCAGAGTCAAGGTATCAGTGTTTGCAAGATTTTTTGTCCCTCTGATTACTGATGTAATGAACTTCCATCTTTCAGGTAAGCCTCTCAAGATATTCAGGCACACTTCTTTCTGTGGATATGTGTGACCATGTTGTTGTAGTTCACTTATGATGCTTGAGAATATGTTGCCCATTTGATCAATAGTTTAACCTGTCTTCATTTGGAAGTTCTCAAATTTCGGTTTTGCAACAGATAATTTGTTTTCTTTGACTGCTTCTGATCCTTCATTGATCAGTGCCAATTTGTCCCATATTTCCTTTGATGTTTTGCAGTCTTTGATCCTCATGACCATGTTATTGTCCAGTGTCTTCAAAATCATAACTTTTGCAACAAAATGCAGATTTTCTCTTCTCCTGTCATCCTTGGTCCAATCTTTCTTGTGTTTATATATTACCTTTCCTTGATCTGCTCCTATGGCTACCACAGCAGTAATCTCGATTGGCCCATCATTGATCACATCCCGCATCTCCTCATGAGTTGCTGTAAGATGTGACAACATTCTTAGTTAGTATTCATCAAAATTATTAACATTGAATACATGTACCTATGACATAAAATTTGAGGAATCCATAAGTACAAATAAGATATATATATATATATATATATATATATATATATATATATATATATATATATATATATATATATATATATATATAAAGCACATATTTGAAAACTACTTTGAAAATGTTTGATCTCCTTGTTACCAGAAAATAGATCTGAACAGGTTCCGATACTAGGAACACTGCTCCGATACCAATTGTTGGTTCCAGAGAAGGGTAAAACTATAGTCAGAGGGGGGGAGGGTGGGTGGTGAATGACTATAGTGGAGTTTCAAAAACTTTTCATGTATTTAAAAGCATTTGGGCAGCGGATAAGTCCCTTCTTAATGTGTTGTTTCAAAGTAGTTTATGCAATCACAGATATATGATATGATTTAAGCAATTAAATAAATGAGTAAGGTAAATTGCTGAAAGTAAATTGACACAAAGGTTTATAGTGGTTCAGGGTGGTGTAATCCCTTAATCCACTCTTCTCCTGTGAGGATTGAAGGAATTTCACTATTGTTTTCACAGATACAATAGACTGATTGTCCTCGAATACACAAGCTTCACAATCTCCAAGACTATCACTCCCTGACTTCAACAGCTTTAGTGACTCAGTCTCATTCATTGCTCCTTGGGAACAAATCCTTCAGTAGCTATCAAAAGCACAACTTCTTCTCAGATGGCTCTGATTCAGTTGCTTGATTGAAGTGAATTGGATTCATAAGACTTGTTGATCAGACTCAATGCTTGATGTTGGAATTGTAGTGCTGAGTTTTGAGTTGATCACTAGATGTTCCTTTTAAAGCACAGATAAAGGCTTTTCGATTTTACAGAGTTTCTGCTTGTTAGTTCTTAGACTTGATCATTCTCTTGTGTGTGTTTATCTTGTCTGTCAATGCCTTCTATTTATAGCCTTGATAATCTTTGATTCGAATTTCCGTCCGTTGGCTATATTAATGAGGGGAATAATCCTTGATTTTATTTTTGATTCCCCCTTAATTGAATCCTCCTTGATTTCAGTGCATTGATTTTTCTTCAAACGTTTATCAGAAAAGCCGTCTTTGATTGATCCTCAATTGATTGTGCATTTAATGCTTGATCCTCTTAGACTTCTTCATATTTCAAAATATGATCATGTAAAGTTTACTTGGCCTTTCCCTGAACGGTTAAGTGATCTTTCTGACTTTTCTGCTTAGATCTTCCTTCACTGCTTTACTCACCCAAAAATCAGTTCACTTTACGATTCACTATTTCCTTCATTCTTTTCAGTTTAGGAGAATCTTTGTACTTCACATATCCTTGATTTGTGTGAGATCAGTGTACACCATATTTAAACATTAAGTTTCATTTCTTGGAATGTAACTTAGGCTTATCCAAGGTCATCACAGACTTCCTTGGTTATAAGTCATACCATATGTCTTCATGCTTCTCTGTTGGTACTTGGCCGCTTTAACTTTGCCAAACATCTTATTTTACTTTGCCGTCCTACCAACTAGTACAATACTTGTCTGACTCAACTTATGCAACATGCCAGACTCTAAGTAAAGACTTATACAGAGAATTCAAACTTACTTTCAGGCTTTCTATAACTGCTAGTATAGTCATCATCAAAACATAATAAAATGTTCCTAACAACTTTGGCTTGAACCAATGTAAATATCATCAGCGGACATTTTTTCTTGTTGAATTAAAGAGAAAATAGATGAAAATGCTAAGACTGTATGCAAGATCTTTTGTGTTGAATGGAGAATGTATGAATAATTCTCTGCATATTATCTGATATATATGCAGTGGTGGGTACACTCTCTCCACGAACGTACACTTGCATTTTCACCATCCCAATGCACGAACAAGTAGCATCCAGTGGGATTTTCCCCAGTGTCCCAATACATGACACCACTAATTGTATGAAATGGTTATGTCCTTGTAACAGCTGTAATAAAAGATAAGGTTAAAACCTTTTCATCTTCATTTGTTGACTTTCATTAATAGTTGACTTGATCTGTAGACTAGTTATCAATAGGGTGTGAGTTTGCTGGTAAACTTCTAGCAGGATGAGAGTCTGCTGCTATAATAAGTAACCAACTGATCATCAAATTTCAATGCAGCTAGCTTATTACCTTAAAATTTGACAACTTATAATACCAAATGAAGTATAATACCAATGACTGATCTGCTAAGTGAGCTCATCCAACATAGAAAAGACCAATCCCCTAGCTACTTCATTTGCTCAACTGATAAAATTTAACAGTGAAAAAGGAAATTGTTGATACCAATGACTAATCTGCAAAGTGACCGCACCCAACAGAGCAAAGACTAGTCCCTTTGGTGAATTCCATTGCCCTGCTGACCTATTAGTAGTTCATATAATCTTGATAATGCCAAGTTTAGTTCTTAACTTAGCCAATCTGTCTTTATCCAGAGGTTTTTTAAAGATATCGGCAAGTTGATCTTCAGTAGAGATATAAAGAACCACCACATATTTCTTTTAACATGATCTCTAATAAAATGATGCTTCACATCAATGTGTTTGGTTCTTGAGTGCAAAACAGAATTTTCTGTGATTGTAATTGCACCTGTATTTTCACAAATTAGGGGAATTTCTCTCTCTTCAATCGCATAATCTATTAACTATTTCCTTAACCATAGAACTTGTGCACAACAACTTTCAGCAGATATGTATTCTGCTTCAGCAGTGGAAGTTGATATTGATTTCTGTTTCTTGCTAAACTAGGAAACAAGTCTTTTACCCATCAGCTGACATGTTCCTATTGTGCTTTTTCTGTGAATCTTGCAACCAGAGAAGCTTTAATTTTTTGAAAACCATATCCCTACTCCCAAAGTGTCTCTTAGATACTTGAGAATCCTTTTGACAGTAGCTAAGTGACTTTCTTTAGGTTTTGATTGAAATCTTGCACAAACACCATCTGTAAATGACATATCAGGTCTGTGGGCTATTAGATATAGCAGACTTCCTATCGTTCTTCTATATAATGTCTGATCAACATCTTTACCCTCTTTGTCTTCATCCATTCTAATACATGTACCCATAAGAGTTGCAATTTTGGGGCTATTTTCCAAACCAAACTTTCTCAGTAGCTCTCTAGTGTATTTTGTTTCATGAATGAAGATTCCTTCTTTCATTTGTTTGACTTGTAATCCTAGAAAAAGTTTAGTTCTCCCATCATACTCATCTAGAACTTGATTTTCATGATATTAGGAAACTTTTCACACAACATCATTTGTAAAAGCAAAGATATTATGGGTAATTAGGGATAAGGACACTATCTAGAATATTTTTAAGTAACAAGAAAACTACATGTTTTTTATAGGGAGAAGGACCACTGATGAGAGTCAACTTTACTATGCTCCGATGCATGTTTTAACCCCCATTTATGATACTTTTGGCTTGTATTGGGTAGTTTTAGACCATTTATAGGGCAAAATACATTGCACACTCACTTTGAGGCAATCCATCAAATTGATGGAAAACCTTATCATTTTACGGTGTTTTGGCCCTTTTCGAGCCCTATTTATCTTGCGGGATTATGCTTGGTATATCGTGCTATGGAAATGCAGGAAATAGGTGACTCGTGAGCCCAAAAGAAGAGGCATGAGACTTAGAATAGCATAACCGAAGCCCGGGGATGGAACGGATCAAAGGTGGTTGGTGCTTTCACCATCTGCTCACTTTATCTGCATTTTTCTCCCAGATAAATGCATTTTCTGGACTTGTCGTCTTCATTAGAGTTGTAGATAATTTAATGAGCTTTCCAACGCATTTTGAATCATTCAAATCGGAGCTCTACACGCAAAGATATTTCCAGATTACTGAAGGCGTATCTGCCCAGGAATTTTGGCGCGCGCCGAAGACTTTGGGGCGCGCCAAGTTGGAACAGAGAGCTCCCAGAATCACAGAACAGTTTTGGCGCGCGCCGAAGACTTTGGGGCACGCCAAAACTGCTTTATCTGCACGTTTTTGGGCCTTTTTAAATAGATTTTTCAGCCCCCATTTGAGAGGAACTCATACCTAGACTCACTTAGACTCTCTTAGGTCGATTTTCATCACTTTTCTCCCTTAGATTAGCTCATCTTTCACTATCTCTCTTAGATTAAACTCGAATTTAACTTAGATTCTAGATCTCTTTGTTGGATTTTGGCATTTTGGAGTCTTCTTCTTCCCCAAGTGACAATGGGTGTGGATGAAGATTGATGTAATTCAACTTCTCTGCATTTTGGTAACGAAAATCATCTCTTTTCTTGTTTTATGGCTTTGATTTCCTCTTGGATTCTTGTTCCTTTCATTATTATGAGTAGCTAAACTTTTCATAGCCAAATTATGTGAAAATTGAAGAAATCACCCTATAATTGATGAAATTGGGAATGAGTAGTGTTTAATTGTTGTTATATTGACGAATTCATGTCATAAAACTTGTTATCAATGCTTGAATTAGCTTGTACACCTAGTTCATGAACAAACACACCACTTTTATAAATGTATGTTGCGAAGGGGTGTGGGAAAAGGGGTTTTAAGATCGTTATTTACAATTGACTGAGTTGTTTAGATCGATTGGGTAACGAGGTTTGTCGGTGTAAATCGAGCGGCTCTAGAGCGTTTATCTTGTTCCGGTCAGTTAAATCCTTAAAGGCGGACTGTTGAACCGGGCGAAGGGTACTAGGTTGTTGCATGGCGTCTAGTACTATCTTAGGAGTTTGCACCCATGAACGAGTCGATATAAGCATTAGGTTGGTTGGTTGGTAGTTTCCATTCCCAAATAATCGATTAGAGGGGCGAAAGTAATCAATTGGATCATGGTTTGGCTATGTCTCTCTTTATATTTCATATCTTTAGTTTAATTATCGTAGTAGTATAATCACAACACGAACAACCTTTGATTGACCTAAACTAAGTACGAAGACGACTTTGGTATTCGATTGATTCCTCGTGGGATACGACCTTGCTCGCTTCTATAGTGCATCCGACTCGGTACACTGCCGATTAAAGTTGGACTGTCACTATTTTGGCCATCAAGTTTTCGGGCGCCGTTGCCGGGGAATTAATCGATATCTCTTAAGTCATTGGAAGACTTAGGCTTAGGTTGTTTTATTTCTTTTGTTTTTTTTCTTGATGTTGGATTTTTGTTGAAAAGTCACACCATCTATTGCGGTAGTGGTGGTGACTAGATACATTGATTGTGTTCTTGTTTTTTCCCTTGAATTGCAGTGTATGGATCCGTATGGCCATGAGGGCTCTTCTCCCTACTCTTTTGGAGGCTTTAATTTCGGTGCTATGGGTTTTGGATCCCAGCCATATTATCATTTCAACCCATACACATCACCATACAACAATGAGTGGGAGAGTCCTTCAAGTTCTCAGTTTCAACACCCCGGTGCATATTTACAATATGCTCAACCTCCACAAATACCTCTTCCTCCACAAAAGAGATCAACCGACATCCTCTTAGAGCAAATCAATGAGACTTTGCAAGAGCAAGGCCGGACTTTGCAAGAGCATAGTCGGGAATTGAGGGACATTAGAACAAATGCCAACAACACTACCACCACTCTTCAATCGGCATTAAATAATTTGGAGAATCGGGTAGAGCAATTGGTTGAGAAGAGGAAGGCTGAAAGGAGTGCTAAAAATGATGAAATTTCATTTGCTCCACCGTCGACTCTTGAGGTAAACACCCATCATGAGTGTTATGAAGAAGGTACGAATCATGCTACTAGTGAATCAATTATTCCTTCTTCTTTGAACCTTATTGAAAAAGTTGTGGTGGTGGATCATATTGAATACGTTGATGTTGTGGTTGAGCCAAAATGTTATTGCTTGGTGTTTGAATCTTTGCTACTTGGCATATGCTCTCATTCGGGGAAGTTGAATTCATTGTGTTGCATGATAAATTTCTTGAACCAATCATGGTGGTGGGGATTGAGCCCCTTGTTTTTCTTGCTATGTTTTAAAGGTGTGCTCAATTCTTATGATGTGTGTAGGGAGATGCAACGGTTTGCTCTCCTTTGGTATAATTATCCTTAGAATTGTTGCGGATAGAAAGTCGAACTAAGGACTTTAAACTTAGAATGTTTTAGGTAGATGTTTTTATTGTTGTTCTAAATAAAAATGGATGAAAGTTTTTTTTTAATTGCCGTGTTCTTGAAGCTATTGAGCAAAAGATGTGCAATTTTTTTCTTTCATTCCACTCGTGCTTTGTTGCTTTTCTTTTAGTTTCTTAATAAGTCAAGCCAATGACGTAAAACAAAGGCGCTTGTGGGAGGCAACCCACTTTTTCTTTCTTTGGGAGTAGTAGGAGTGAGTCTTTGGTAAAATAGTGGAGAATTTTGGCCTAGGAAAAGAGCTCTTGGGTGAATATATACTTCCTTTCCATTCCCATACCGTACTTGGATTGTTATCATTTTGGCACATATTTTATGCATGGATGACGCTTCTCTTTTTATTAACTTTTCATCTCATGTGATCCAAGTTTGGTACTTTTGGTTTCGTTATGACAGTGTATGTGACATTGATTCTTTTGCTTATATCTCGTTATCTATTGCCTGCTTTTGGCACGAGGGCTGTTCCCCGTGCATGCGCTTTCGTGTTTCTTGGTTTCATGGCTTTAGGTGTATGAGATGGAGCTTCGTGGATATGTCATATGCACTCATTTGCACCTTTCTCCCGGGTTAAGCTAAGTCTTCTTTTCTTTATCATTCATACACTGAGGACAGTGTTGCATCTAAAGTGGGGGTGGTAGGCTTAGCTATAATATGTGTTTCGTTGTCGACATTTGCCAAAGTGTTGTATGCTTATCGTTTGGTCACTTGTTTAGTAAAATTTGAGCTATTTTTAAAATATTCCATGGTTTTGAGGTTGCATTTGTATGTTGAGTCTTCACATTGATAAGATAAACGGTTTAGTAAATGTTTAAATGCATGCTACTTCGCTTACTACCTTGCCTTGTGAATGAGATTTTCACGCACGTATAGCTTCAATTTCATGAACCACGGTAACTAGTGACCGATTATGGTAGACTTAGGCACAATTCGGCTACCTAGAACTCATCCCATTAACTTCGAGACGAAATAGAAAGGCCGGCCTTGGTAGAGTTTGGGACGACATTTATGGCATTTCTTTGACCCGACTAGAGCCAAATAGCCATCCCGTGACATATTCCACAGTAACCCCTCTAAGCCTTGGTAGGATGGTTAGACCCTCATCTGACACTTAGCCGTTCGTATTTAGCCCGTAATTACCCAACCCTTGAGCCTTATTCGTGGTCTACATTCCCTTGAACACCCTACGAGTTGAGCTTGATCTTTTCATTTTATCACACTTGCTTAGGCAAGTGTGGGGTGGTAGAGTGGTTTGTATTCTTGATAGGAGTTGGCGTATTATGAGCTATGTCACGATTTGGAGGGTATGAGTTCGATTTATTTATTGTGTATGTGATGGCCTTTGACTCAAACCTAATAAAAATTCAAGTTCAAAAAAAAAAAAAAGCAAAGAAAAAAAAGAAGAAGAAGAAAAATTATGGAAGGAAAATAAAAGGTTGAGTCAAAGAAAGCCAAGTGCATAGGACTCTTGTATTGATTTGTATATAGCGTTGGTGTTTGGGATGAGTTTTTAGTGAAGAAACATGATTTCTTATACATTTTTTGCCTCGTTACACTTGAGACATAGTGCGATATGGCATTTTACTTCTTGGATCATGTTTCTAGTTTCTTTTTGAGCTAGAGAATGGTGGAGCTAGCTACGTTTTGTATTTGTACACCCCGTGATTAAGCTTGCTCGTGTTTTCTCTTTGTTCTTTATTCCCCAAAAATTCCCTTCGGTTAGCCCCGTCCGAGCCTAACGTTACAACCTTGCAAGTCCTACTCGACCTTGCTTAGCCTCGGTTGGCCCCGATTAGTGGAGATGCTTATGAAGTATGAGCCTATGGTGTAGTCGTAATCACCAAGCGTCCATAATCCAAATCGGTAAACCGTGGTAAATGTAGGAGAAGCTATTCACACACACACACATCCCATTTGCTTGGTAAGGTATGGTTAAGTTGCATGCATTTACTCATTTATTTGTTGGTTATCTTTGATATGTGATTGGCTTGACCTACGCGTGTAACGTTGACTCTTTGGTTTCTTTTAAAACGCTCATTTTGCTCGAGGGCGAGCAAACGCTAAGTGGGGGGTGGTTGATGAGAGTCAACTTTACTATGCTCCGATGCATGTTTTAACCCCCATTTATGATACTTTTGGCTTGTATTGGGTAGTTTTAGACCATTTATAGGGCAAAATACATTGCACACTCACTTTGAGGCAATCCATCAAATTGATGGAAAACCTTATCATTTTACGGTGTTTTGGCCCTTTTGAACCCTATTTATCTTGCGGGATTATGCTTGGTATATCGTGCTATGGAAATGCAGGAAATAGGTGACTCGTGAGCCCAAAAGATGAGGCATGAGACTTAGAATAGCATAACCGAAGCCCGGGGATGGAACGGATCAAAGGTGGTTGGTGCTTTCACCATCTGCTCACTTTATATGCATTTTTCTCCCAGATAAATGCATTTTCTGGACTTGTGGTCTTCATGAAAGTTGTAGATAATTGAATGAGCTTTCCAACGCATTTTGAATCATTCAAATCGGAGCACTACGCACAAATATATTTCCAGATTACTGAAGGCGTATCTGCCCAGGAATTTTGGCGCGCGCCGAAGACTTTGGGGCGCGCCAAGTTGGAACAGAGAGCTCCCAGAATCACAGAACAGTTTTGGCGCGCGCCGAAGACTTTGGGGCACGCCAAAACTGCTTTATCTGCACGTTTTTGGGCCTTTTTAAATAGATTTTTCAGCCCCCATTTGAGAGGAACTCATACCTAGACTCACTTAGACTCTCTTAGGTCGATTTTCATCACTTTTCTCCCTTAGATTAGCTCATCTTTCATTATCTCTCTTAGATTAAACTCGAATTTAACTTAGATTCTAGATCTCTTTGTTGGATTTTGGCATTTTGGATTCTTCTTCTTCCCCAAGTGACAATGGGTGTGGATGAAGATTGATGTAATTCCAACTTCTTTGCATTTTGGTAACGAAAATCATCTCTTTTCTTGTTTTATGGCTTTGATTTCCTCTTTGATTCTTGTTCCTTTCATTATTATGAGTAGCTAAACTTTTCATAGCCAAATTATGTGAAAATTGAAGAAATCACCCTATAATTGATGAAATTGGGAATGAGTAGTGTTTAATTGTTGTTATATTGACGAATTCATGTCTTAAAACTTGTTATCAATGCTTGAATTAGCTTGTACACCTAGTTCATGAACAAACACACCACTTTTATAAATGTATGTTGCGAAGGGGTGTGGGAAAAGGGGTTTTAAGATCGTTATTTACAATTGACTGAGTTGTTTAGATCGATTGGGTAACGAGGTTTGTCGGTGTAAATCGAGCGGCTCTAGAGCGTTTATCTTGTTCCTGTCAGTTAAATCCTTAAAGGCGGACTGTTGAACCGGGCGAAGGGTACTAGGTTGTTGCATGGCGTCTAGTACTATCTTAGGAGTTTTCACCCATGAACGAGTCGATATAAGCATTAGGATGGTTGGTTGGTAGTTTCCATTCCCAAATAATCAATTAGAGGGGCAAAAGTAATCAATTGGATAATGGTTTGGCTATGTCTCTCTTTATATTTCATATCTTTAGTTTAATTATCGTAGTAGTATAATCACAACACGAACAACCTTTGATTGACCTAAACTAAGTACGAAGACGACTTTGGTATTCGATTGATTCCTCGTGGGATACGACCTTGCTCGCTTCTATAGTGCATCCGACTCGGTACACTGCCGATTAAAGTTGGACTGTCACTATTTTGGCCATCAACCACTGCATAATTTTTATAGCGAGAAGGACAAACAGTGAATCTGCCTAGTGAATCCCGAAATCAGGGAATTTCGACAGTGAATCCCGAAAATCAGTGACATTCGACAATGAATTTTGAAAATTAGTGAATTCCGACGGTGAAGTTTGGCAGTGAATTTAAATAGTGAATTTCGAAAAAAGTGAATTTCGATAGTGGATAAATAGTTTTGTCTTTTATGCAAATGTTTCAAAACACTGTCCTTCTACTCAATTGATGAAATATTTATGTCCTTCTCCCTCATTCCCCCAAGATAATATCATCAACATATATATGTACAATCAGGGTATTATTTCCTTCACTGATTCTGAAAAGAGTCTTGTCAGTGGTTCCTTTTGTGAATCCATTATTTACCAAGAATTGAGAAAATGTTTCATACCATGCTCTTGGTGCTTGTTTCAATCCATAAAGTGCATTGTTGAGTCTGTACACTTTATCTTCCTTATCTTTAACTTCAAATCCTGAAGGTTGTTGTACATAAATATCCTCTTCGAGAATGATGTTCAAAAATGCACTTTTGACATCCATTTGATAAACTTTGAAGTTTATGTGTGTAGCATATGCCAAAAACAGTATGATTCGTTTCAATCTTGCTACTGGGCCATACGTCTCATCAAACTATTCCTTCAGCTTGTGAATAACCTTTTGCAACAAGTCTGGCCTTGTTTCTAACAATGGTACAAGATTCATCCAACTTCTTTCTGTAACCCACTTAGTACCAATGATGTTTGCATGATTAATCCTCTCAACTAGTGTCCATACTTGATTTCTCTCAAACTCATTGATTTTTTCTTGCAAAGCAATTATCCAGTCATGATCAATTGCTTCTTCAATTTCATTGGGTTCCAGTTGAGAAAGAAATCAAGTCAACATAACTTCTAGTTGATTTCTTTTTCTTACACATTGGTATATATCACCAATTACTTGTTCAGCAGGGTGATCTTTTACCAATGCAAGTAAGGTTCATTATACGATACTTGTTCCATTGGTGAGTCTATTGTAGGTTGAATATGGGTACCATAAGGTTCATCAGTAGGCATTGTAGTTGTATCTATAGGGTGATTAGTAATGACTGTAGTCTGTCTGATTTCCCATTCAGAATCAGATATCTTGATGTCATTTAACTTTATCTGAACATCAACATATACCGGCTCAGTCACTTCCAGATTCATAGCAGGTTCTGGAACTTCCTTTTCTTGTACTCCAGTGAAATTTTGTTCATCAAATACAACATGAATGAATTCCTCAAGTTTGAGTGTTCTTTTGTTCAACGCCCTGAAATATTTGCTTACCGAAGAGTAACCCAAGAAAATTCCTTCATTAGATTTAAGTTGAGAAGTCTTCAGTTGTTCCTTATGATTGAAGATATAGCACCTGCTTCCAAATGAATGAAAGGATGATATATTTGGCTTTCTTTCTTTCCAAACTTCATAAGGTTTTTTGAAAAGCTTTCTATTGATTGAAGTTCTATTCTATCTGTAACATGATGTATTGATAGCTTTAGCCCAATATGTTTCAGGTACTTTTGCTTCATTGATCATTGTTCTGCTTGTTTTCTTCAATTTCTATTCTTTCTTTTAGAAACCTTATTTTGTTGAAGGGTTCCAGTCGCTTTTAGTTGATGCAGCACGCCATTTTGTTCACAGTACTCCCGAATTATTTTACTCAAGAACTCATTACCTTGGTTTGATATGATTTTCACTACTGCTACACTTTTCTCATTCTCTAATCTCTTCAAAAGTTTAGGCATATTTTGTAGAGTCTCACTTCTCTTGTTCATAAGAATTACCCAAGTATATCTAGAATAATCATCCACAACCCTCAAAGTATACTTATTTCCTCTTATACTTGTTGGGAACATTTTATTTGTTTTGATGATGGCCATACTAGCTGTTATAGAAAGCCTGAAATAAGTTAGAAATATATGTATAAGTCTTTACTTAGAGTCTGACATGCTGTATAAGTTCAATCAGACAAGTACTGTACTAGATTGGTAGGATGGCTAAGTAAAATAGGAAATAGGCAATGTAAAGGCAGCCATGTACAAGTAAAGAAGAATGAAGACATATGGACTGACTTATAACCAAGGAAGTCTGTGATGACCTTGGATAAGTCTAATTTGTACTAAAAGTGATGAAATCCAATGTGTTGAATATGGTGTACACTAATCTCCCACAAATCAAGGACCGGTGATGTACAAGGATACTTGGAAAACCAAATAAAGAAAAAAAAAAAGAGCAAAATGGCAAAGTAAGAGTTCTATCGGCTGACTAAAGAAAACAGTGAAGGACATCTTAACAGTAAAGGAAGAAGACTTACTAAGCAAGTTAGGCAACAACTTAAATAGCAAAGTCGTATGTTGTCTACATTCTATTCTGAACGTGGAAAATAAGCAAGTCAAGCAATAAATGCAGAATCAATCAAGGACGGATTTTATGAGGAACGTTGGAATAAAATCCAAATCACTAAAATCAAGGAGAACATAATCAAGGAGGAACCATGAATTAAATTTGGAATATTCTCCATATTAAATAGCCAACAGACGGAATTTCAAATTCAAGGAAAATCAAGGCTATAAATAGAAGGCTTTGACAGACAAGAAATATACCAGGATGAATATATGAGAAAATACAGAGAACAGAAACTCTGTCAAATTTCTTAAGACTTCTATCTGAACATACAAGAACACATCCAGAGATCAACTCAACATTCAGAGCATAAAGTCATATCAAACACCGAGATTGATCAACATGTTTGTGAATTTTATTCACACCAGTTGCAGCAATTGAATTAGAGAAGTCTGAGAAGGAGTTGCACCATTTTGTCATAGAAGCTGAAGGATTTGTTCCCAAGGAATAGTGTGTTGAAAACTGAGTCACTGAAGCTTTTGTAGCCAGGGAGTGATAGTCTTAAAGATTGTGAAGCTTCTTACTGTTGTATTGGTGAAAGACAATAGTGAATTCCTCCAATCATCATAGGAGAAGAGTGGATTAACCTATATAATTATCAGACTCTAGTAAACCTATACATTTAGTTCTAGACATCTTTTAGCTTTCCACTATAACAGTTAGTTTCAGCACTTCATCAATGGAGTGTCAACAAGCATGTTCTTAAATAAGATGAATCATCATCAAATTTTATTCCCACCAATTTCTCCCTTTTTGATGATGCCAAAACCCTCCTTAAGAGAAAAGCCTAAAGATAAATGGCGATAAAAAAAATGTAAAACTAGAAACTGGATTTCAATTAGAATTCAAAAACTGGAATAGTTACACAGTAAATAAGCTGAATTAAAATCTAAACATTTCTTCGTGTAACTTTGATAAATTTCTTTTCTTTATCATGAAGTAGAAAAGTGTGTTCTATCTTTATGTCTTCCTTGAGAAAGGTTTTGAGATAGTCTACTTGACTTGTGAGTTTCCACTTTCTCCACATAGCTAGCTTTGGCAATGTTGATTCATCCTTGATGTAAATTTCAAATTCTGATACATCAGCTTTCATTTGTTCAGTCTTGTCTCCGATCTGCAATTTTTCTTCAATCTTTTTTATCTTCTTATAGTAAGCCATCCTCTGATTGTGATACTGATCAGATAAGAAGTAAACAAGAGATTGTTCATATGTCTTGTCGTTGTACTTGAGTTAGACATTTCTATCATCTTTGACAAACTTCATCTATAAATCCTTTGTAGGAGTAGCTCTTCTTTCTCCTGGTTGATTGTATTTAGCAATTAGCTGCTCTCAGATTGTTCATTTCGAACATAAGGATCTGCCGCTGATTTATATTTCTTCAGTTCCTCTTCAAGCTTCATTTTTCATCAAGCAGTCTCAGCTTTTCTTCTTCAGCTTCCCCCTTTTTGGCATCATATAACTGATTTACCAAGTGATGGGTTGCTATTTGGTATGCTGAGATAATCTTTTGAGAAGTGAGTACTTCATTCAGCTGAGTTTCTAAATCATAGATACACTGATTCAAATGCCATTCTGCTTGAGCATGCATTTCTCTGTCTACAGAGGTTGTGAGTTCAAGTGTTTCTTTGAGACGGAGAATTTCTGAGGCTAAGCTGGAACTTGATACTTAGCTTTGTGTCAAAGGACACATCTTTCTTCTTCCGATATTCCAAATATCCAGAAATATTTGACAAAAGACCATTGTATGCATCCTTTTGATTGAGCAAAATCTTCATATTTTTATGTACTTTGATAAACTTCTTTTGTCAAAATCTTAGAAGGATCTATTTCTTCATCTTGTTGGGTTTCTCGCTGAGTATCATCCTTGATTTCCATCAACTGCTTATCTTCTACCATTCCAACTGCTTGCTGATTGTCAGTTGTTTGGTTTCCAACTGGCAATACTATTTGCTGATCTGTAATCTTGTCAGTTTATTTCTTCGATTCATCATCTTTGTCATCATCCTTCTTCTTTTGAATATCCAAAGCTGATGATGTGGCTAGTTTTCGTTGGGCTAACTCAGTGAATCTTCTGAAACAGTTTGTGAGAAATTCATCCAAGGGAAATAAAGCATATAAATCCCTGACATCAAGTTTCTCTAATAACAACTTTTTCTTCACTTAGTAGAGTAGCTTCACGACAGTCTTCGGTCTTAAGTTTCATCTTCATCAGCCTGATGATTCTGTCAGCTTCAAAAACGTTAACTGATTGTTGACCTGGTTGCTGAAATTGTTGTTGCTCCTTTTCAGCATGCATAATGGAAACTTGTTTCTTTCTGATAGATTGTTGTAACTGAGAAACAATTTCAGTTGCAATATGTTGGAGAGATTTTGCATCATTAAAACAAAAGAAAATTTATAAACCTATACTACCATGCAAAACTACCTCCTAACCGGCCGAATACCGGGTAATTGATAGTAGAGCGAAGTGAGTAAGGGGTCGATCCACGGGGAATTGGGATGTTGAATCTAATTTCACTAATTCCTTTCAATTGTTACTTAGGAAAAACGAATAAACGAAAGAACAAATAAAATAAACGAAAGAGCAATTAAAATAAATCTAACCTACGAAATAAAATAACACAACCTAAACTAAACTAAAGATACATGGGATCAAACAGTGCACAAACCAAGTGATTTCAATCCTAGTTCATCTCATGATTTTAATTCAAGTTGTGGTTTCACCTTTACACGAGATACAAATCCCTAATTCCTTAGTGAATTTAATCTCAAGCTATGGATTCCTAATTCCTTAGTGAGTCCAATTTATCAATCTCTCATCTTCCGAATGTTGAGATCGATTTACCAAACAAAACTCGGTGTAGATTCAGGTTAACTCTCATATTTTAGAATCTAACAACCTAGATAATTAATCGATTAATTTGTCATCATTAATGATTAAAGATCCTATCTTTCTATGGTGATCTAACGTTACTCAACTTACGTATGTTGTAACTATCAATAGAGAACTAATTTTCCAATCTATTCTCATGGCATCATAAGCACAAAGAAAGATACAAAATAAATCAACAATCATGAAGAAAAACTGGAATTGAATTAATCAAAAAGAACTCACATGGTTTTGAACAGTGGATCATCACCATGAACGGAAAAGAAAAGAAACATCTAAGCTACTCCTAATCTAACCTCGGTTCACCCGAGCACAAGGCTCGGGTGACCGGCCTTCAAATCTCCAAAGTCGGCTGCTGGCCTCTCTTTTGATGTGAAGAAAAATTGTGTATAAGAAAATATGGTATGATTAGGGTTTACATAAGGGCTGTATTTAAAGAGGATAGAGGCGGTTTGGCTTAAGTCGGCGTTGCTGCATGGAATATTTATTGGAATAAATCTTCTAAAATTCATATCTTGAGTTGTAGACCTCCAAAAATTATGATCCGAATGTCATAAAAAAGCTCTCGAAAACTCTACAACTTTCATTAAGGACTCTTCTTCAGAAAACGCGTTTTTGATTAGCCCGTCGTATTACGAGTCGTTTTCGGGATTTTCCCAAGCTTTATTTCATCTTCATCCTCTTGTATCTCTTTCTTTCCACTTTAATCTTTAATCAAACATCATTTAGACCTCTTCCATTCCACATTTGTGCACCTAAAAGATGACAAAACCGAGCAAAACGTAAAACCATACAAAATAGATAATAAAACCACGATATTTACTCGATTTTGCATTTTAACTATTCAAAACGTCATTTGCTCAATTAATCGATTATAAGCTCGAATTCTACGAAAAACATCCATATATGGGGAATATTGATATAAAATATATCCTTATAAAACACTACAAATTGACCCTTAACAACTCCCCCACACTTATCTTTTGCTCGTCCAGAGCAAAACAAAACAAAGTCAAGCTCGAGACAAATAAACATCCATACAAATATGAAGTATATTCAATAACTTAGAAGTTCACCCGAGTGAGTGTGTGCATAGCCATAATAAACTTCCACTAAGTTCCACAATTTGAAAGTTATTCAAACCAAAACTAGCCCGGTTTCCCATCTAAGTTAGAAATAATCAAAAACTATAACAGGCACTTTACAAAACATACATATCCCAAAAAGAAATAGTAGAGAATATCTAAAACATTTCTGACAGACTCAGAGGATAATCCCTACAACATATCCTTCAGTTTATAATGGGTATAAGATTAACGATAACTAAGTCCTTACTTATTCATAATAATATATTTCAATATTTTCACTTTTTTCACACTTTTCTAACACACATCAGAATAAGCTTTTGCCCTCATAGCAGAATAGGACATTTCAAGATAATCCCCTACCTTACTCCAATCATAAGGCAGCTATAAACTGACTGTCGTGAGCTTTTGGTCATCATAGTGGAATAGGACATCCGTGGTACACCTACCTCACCCAAATCATAAACCAACTTCCGACACACACAATTACAATTATGTTTACTTAGAGATTTCTGGCTGGCAATGGAAAAGATTATTTTCTAGTAGCACGGACCACTGAGCATAACACCTCAAGTAAACAATTTATTACTATTGCAAAGACTTAATCACGTTTCACTTATCACATTCAAACTTACAGATATTCACGGTATGTCATACTTTAATCCTAGAATACAAACTACTAAACTTTTCAAGAATTGTACATAAGCAAAGAAACATGCTATAATCATCAAAAATCTCCAACTAAAATGGGGTAGGCTTTCAACATTTAGCTCATCATTTACTATGGCATGTGAAAAATAGTGTCGGGTGAAACAACTAAATTTACTAAATATGCAGAATACATCATCAATGATTATAAACATCGAACAAAAACATGCAATGCTCACTCGGGACAAAACAATAATTTTAAAGTTAAGCACTTTTCATAGAAATATAACAGAAATTGAGCAAACGACTCTTAGATACATATAAACCATCCTCTCCCCCACACTTAGATTGCAACTTGTCCTCAAGTTGTGCAGAAATAATAAATTAGAGAACTTAGCTGATTGGATGCTGGCAATTCCGGAAAAATCGGTAAAAACCAAAATCGCTGCATAGCTCAGTAGACTGTGGAGCATCACAGGTAAACTGAATTCATCGTGAAAGTGCACAATAGCTATCAAAAATATCTTGCAGACTTGATCAGTGCAAAAAGAGTCTACGGGGAAAAAGAAAAGATTACATATATAAAGCACATGAAGAAAAGGATCATAGAGATTTTTCAACTTAAGCTCAACTAAAGATTGAATACTATACATGAAATACTACAAAGTCGTAGGCTAGGTGCAACTATATGAAAATATACTACAATGCAATCTACATGATATGCAATCCTAAAAATAAAATAAATAAAAAAATAAATTCTGACAGGCTCAGGCTGAGCAAGTTTGGAGGACAACCCTACAGTGACTACGGCCTATGCAGAAACTAAAAACAAAGAAAACGAGGTAGTATTACGGAAACCGACAGTTAACTACGCTCAAGAAAAATAAAAGAAAAATAGAAAAACAATGCAACTAGATGACATGCAACTAAATGATATGCATCTAAATGATATGCAAAAATAAAAGAAAATAAAAGAAAGAAAACTAGCCCACTCATTTGCAACATGACATGTATATAATAAACGTCTACCAGATAATGACATGTTACGATAAACGACAGTACTGTTCATTACATGCAGTGTAGACGTGCTTTAAGACTCGTCAAAGGTGATAGCATTATAGAAAACCAACAGTTAGCTATACTAAACATATATAACTCATATGGACTGGACGTAGCATACGGAAACCGACAGTAGCTACCCATATGAACTATAAAAACAAAGGAAGCACGTAAGTCTTAAAAGCTAACAAGATTCATCACAACGGTATGTAGCATACGGAAACCGACATCAGCTACTAATTAACATTCAGACCAGTTATAGCGTACGAGAAACGACAGCAACTATAACATGCCTAGATGAATCATGTATAAGGAATTGATCAATTATCTAACATGGATTCATAGATGGAAAGGTAAAAACATATAAGTTCAGGACATCTATGTACACATCAATTAGCCACAGAAGCTCGAATGAAAAATCCACATCAAATAAAAGCATTAAAAATAAAATCAAGAAAAACCAGAACCTAGACTGCATTACGGACGAACGTTCAAAGGAAATCTCAGCACTGGACGGGCGTTCCACTTTGCAGACGCTCGTCTGCCTTGAAAACCGACCGGACGGGCGTTTAGAATTACAGACGCCCGTCTGGTTCTTCAAATCAGAACAGAGTCGAAAATATTTGAACGGACGAACGTCCAATACTTTCAAACGCTCGTTTACCTGCAGCTAAAGAACTAGACGGGCGTCCAACAGAGCAGACGCTCGTCCATACAACGAATACACAGTAGAGAGCAGGAAAACACAGACAAACCCTAAAAACTTAAAACACATATTAACACAGATCACAGCAGCCACTTTTAATTAAAGCACAAAGAGGTTAGATCAGAAAACACATAAACACATACTTCACGTTTAAACAAATCAAGTAAAAAACTTTTGCACATTCTTAACCTTATGGTCATCGAAACACGGCAAAATAAAAACTCTCGATTTGGTAAACGCTACTTTTATTAAAACGAAAAATAAACGTAACAAAATCGAGAAATAACAAGATCAGATTCAACATGACACCTATTCCCCGGCAACGGCGCCACTTTTGTTGGAGAGATTTTGCATCATTAAAACAAAAGAAAATTTATAAACCTATACTACCATGCAAAACTACCTCCTAACCGGCCGAATACCGGGTAATTGATAGTAGAGCGAAGTGAGTAAGGGGTCGATCCACAGGGAATTGGGATGTTGAATCTAATTTCACTAATTCCTTTCAATTGTTACTTAGGAAAAATGAATAAACGAAAGAACAAATAAAATAAACGAAAGAGCAATTAAAATAAATCTAACCTACGAAATAAAATAACACAACCTAAACTAAACTAAAGATACATGGGATCAAGCAGTGCACAAACCAAGTGATTTCAATCCTAGTTCATCTCATGATTTTAATTCAAGTTGTGGTTTCACCTTTACACGAGATACAAATCCCTAATTCCTTAGTGAATTTAATCTCAAGCTATGGATTCCTAATTCCTTAGTGAGTCCAAATGTTGAGATCGATTTACCAAACAAAACTCGGTGTAGATTCAGGTTAACTCTCGTATTTTAGAATCTAACAACCTAGATAATTAATCGATTAATTTGTCATCATTAATGATTAAAGATCCTATCTTTCTATGGTGATCTAACGTTACTCAACTTCCGTATGTTGTAACTATCAATAGAGAACTAATTTTTCAATCTATTCTCATGATGGCATCATAAGCACAAAGAAAGATACAAAATAAATCAACAATCATGAAGAAAAACTAGAATTGAATTAATCAAAAGAACTCACATGGTTTTGATAATGGATCATCACCATGAACGAAAAGAAAAGAAAAACTACATCCTAATCTAACCTCGGTTCACCCGAGCACAAGGCTCGGGTGACCGGCCTTCAAACTCCAAAAGTGCGGCTGCTCTTTGTGAAGAAAAATTGTGTATAAGAAAATATGGTATGATTAGGGTTTACATAAGGGCTGTATTTATAGAGGATAGAGGCGGTTTGGCTTAAGTCGGCGTTGCTGCATGGAATATTTATTGGAATAAATCTTCTAAAATTCATATCTTGAGTTGTAGACCTCCAAAAATTATGATCCGAATGTCATAAAAAACCTCTCGGAAAACTCTACAACTTTCATTAAGGACTCTTCTTCAGAAAACGCCTTTTTGATTAGCCCGTCGTATTACGAGTCGTTTTCGGGATTTTCCCAAGCTTTATTTCATCTTCATCCTCTTGTATCTCTTTCTTTCCACTTTAATCTTCAATCAAACATCATTTAGACCTCTTCCATTCCACATTTGTGCACCTAAAAGATGACAAAACCGAGCAAAACGTAAAACCATACAAAATAGATAATAAAACCACGATATTTACTCGATTTTGCATTTTAACTATTCAAAACGTCATTTGCTCAATTAATCGATTATAAGCTCGAATTCTACGAAAAACATCCATATGGGAATATTGATATAAAATATATCATTATAAAACACTACAAATTGACCCTTAACACAATACTGACATCTCTTGTGATTCTAGTTGTCAGTTGTTGTTCCCCATAGTTGGTGCTGACTGACTTGAGGTACCTGGGAACAAACATTTTCCTACTGACTTAACTTGTTCTGAGTCAGCTTTATGCTTGATTCCTTTCTGTTCAGCAATTTTCTGAGACACGGTTCTCTTCTTGGCTTCAGGTTGGGAAGTCTTGGAGATTTCTTTTCTAGAATGAACTAGTGTTACATCTCCTGTGGAGATATCCATTATTTTTGTAGATTCACAAGTTTGTTCTGCTGCATTCCCTTCTTTGAGTCTTTCCAGATAATGTTGAGTAATGCCACTGAGTGTCTTTTTCAGTTTGAGTCTATGAACAGGTGCTCTTCCTTCAGTTTGATATTTTTGAACACTTTCCACTTCAGCTAAGTGTTGTTGTTTTATCCGATTATGTTCATCAGATAAATACTTTCCTCAGATAATGTGGCAATGCCTTTGTATCTCCCAATGACACGCCTGCAGAGCCATTTGCTGAGGAGCCCAAATTCCGGTTTGAGGTTGTTGATATGAGAACCAATGGCTGCTGGTTCCTTTGTTGGTGAAATTTGGCTTAGAAAGGCGTCTCTTTTGAGTGGTAAACAACTCAAATCTATTGATTTCACAAGTGGTTCCTTGAAATCGAATAGCATCCTGATGACTGCTTCGATGAAGATAATCCATTCACCTCATACTTTTGTAATCAGAGATTGCTTTACTAATCTCATATTTTCCCAGAATTGTAAAATCCCTTCAACATGACGATCATTGTTGAATTTTATTTCCAGGATGTCTCTTAATCCTTGTTGATGCATTATCTTTTCACACATGAGACTTGCTAACAGAGTGTTGTTGCAGAGTTCTTCATATTGTTCAAACGATAGAGTATCCAATTCAGTAATGAGCCTTTTTTCTTGTGATTTCCTGGAGGCTGCCATTACGAATTTTTTTAAAAGATATGATTTTGAGAAAGATAAAATTTTTCTTTTGAGTGAGGATGAATTATTCAAAGGGTCGGATATATAGGGAAGGGGTGGGTACTGATGGTTCATGGATTTTCTGAAGATTTTTTACTGACTATTCAAATTCCATGATGGTTTTTGTAACCGATGAATGTACTGTTCTGACAGTAGTGGGGGTGTACAAGTAACAGGGTCTGACATAAACGGTGCTAATTAAATGTGATATAACCATTGTCGGTTTTATCCTTTCCACCATTTGACTTCCTTTGACTGAGTAAACTGATGTTTGAAGTCAGTTTTTAGAATGTTCAGTTCCGTCAATTCTTTAGTTTCAGTTAGTCAGTTTGAGATTGTTGATGTCAATGACTGATCTGTTAAGTGAGCACACCCAGCATAACAAAGATCAATCCCCTTGACGAATCTCTAGGCTTAAACTGACTTAGCTGACTTTGATTATACCGAATTCAGTTCTCAGTTTGGCAAATCTTTCTTTGTCCAAAGGTTTAGTGAAAATGTCAGCCAACTGATCTTCAGTCGGGAGATAGAGAACTGTGATGTCCTTCTTTTCTGCATGATCCCTTATGAAGTGATGCCTTACATCAATGTGTTTCGTCCTTGAGTGCAAAACTGGATGGTCAGTTATAGAAATTTAACTTGTATTATCACACATTATAGGAATCATTCCCTCTTCTATTCCATAATCTTTTAATTGCTGTCTGATCCATAAACCTTGAGCACAACAGCTTCCCGCTGCTATATACTAAGCTTCAGCTGTTGATGTTGAAATAGAGTTTTGTTTCTTGGTGAACCATGACACAAGTCTATTTCCCAATAACTGACATGTGCCTGAAGTGTTTTTTCTATCCACTTTGCATCCTGCATTGTCTGAATCTGAGTAGGATATCAGTTTGAATTCTCCTTCTTTTGAATACCATATCCCAAATCCTTATGTATGTTTCAAATAATTCAAGGTTCTTTTGACGACAGTAAGATGGATTTCTTTAGGACTTGTGTGAAATCTTGCACATACACCAACAGTAAATGATATATCCGGTCTACTTGTTGTAAGATAGAGTAGACTTCCAATCATTCTTCTATAGAGAGTTTGATCCACATCCTTTCCATCTTTATCTTCATCTAATCTGATGTTGGTTCCTATTGGTGTTGCAATGCCAGCTGATTTTTCCATTGCATTTCTGATCAATTCCCTTGTATACTTGGTTTGGTGAATGAAAATTCCACTGTCCATTTGTCTTACTTGCAATCCTAGAAAGTAACTTAATTTCTCGCATCATACTCATCTGAAATTTGCTCTTCATTAAACTTGCACTCCAAAAATGATGTTATCCACATAGATTTGAACTAGGAGAGTACTTTCTTCCACTTTCATTCTCAATAAAGTTTTATCAATAGATCATTTGGTAAAACCATTGTCCACCAGAAACTGAGATAGAGTTTCATACCAAGCTCTTGGTTCCTGTTTGAGTCCATAAAGAGCTTTTCTCAATTTAAAGACTTTTTCAACTTGATCTTTAATTTCAATTCCTGGTGGTTGCTAAACATAGACTTCTTCTTCAAGTATCCCATTCAAAAATGCACTTTTAACATCCATCAGGTACACTTTGAATTTCTTGTGAGCTGCAAAGGCAAGAAATAGTTTGATTGCCTCCAACCTTGCAACTGGTGCATAAGTTTCATCAAAGTCTATTCCTTCAGCTTGTGAGTTACCTTTTACTACAAGTCTGGCTTTGTTTCTGATAATATTTCCATCTGCATCAAGCTTATTTTTTAAAAACCATTTGGTTCCAATTATGCTGACATGATCTAGTTTGTCAACTAAATACCAAACTTGATTTCTCTCAAATTCGTTGAGTTCTTCTTGCATAGACAAAATCCAATCTAGATCATTTAAGGCTTCTTCAATTTCTTTGGGTTCAGACTGAGATAAAAAGCATGCTATCAT
The DNA here is from genome assembly GCA_024500145.1 of Gentiana dahurica var. dahurica. Classification (NCBI taxonomy): domain Eukaryota; kingdom Viridiplantae; phylum Streptophyta; class Magnoliopsida; order Gentianales; family Gentianaceae; genus Gentiana; species Gentiana dahurica. The sequence goes on along the minus strand of CM044905.1, from coordinate 58,555,874 downwards.
AGCATCTAGTTGGTGTCTGGTACGAACTCCAGCTTTAAAATCAACTATCACTTGTTCCTCATGGTGATTTCTCATCCATTGATGTACTGTGGGTTGCATCAATGGGTCTTCATTCTGTTGAATTGGTTCTTCTTGATTTTGATCAATTTCAACTGGATCAATTTCTCCTTGTTGTTCAGTTGTTGGTTCAGTTACTAGTTCAGTTACTGGTAACTGAGGTTGATATTGATCTGAAGAATCTTAGAGGTTTAATCTTCCAATATCAATGAAAACTTGTTCTGGTGTCTTGTCTGACTGAGACTGACAAGCTGGATCATCCTTGTCTTCAATTGTGTCTCCATTAAACTTTGGTTCATCAAACACTACATGTATCGTTCTTCATGCTTGAGTGTTCGCTTGTTAAACACTCTTAAAGCTTTACTGACACTTGAATTGCCCAAAAATATTCCTTCATCAGCTTTGGGTTGAAAATCTTTGAGCGGATCTTTGCCATTATTGTGAACAAAACATTTGCTTCCAAAGGCATGGAAGTATGAGACATTCGGCTTTCTTTCATTCCAAATCTCATAAGGTGTCTTTTCATGTCTTTTGTTCATGAGAGGTCGATTTTGAGTATAACAAGTTGTATTCATAGCTTCTGCCCAATATCTTTCTGGGAATTTAGATTCACAAATCATTGTTCTTCCAGCTTCTTTGAGTGTTCTATTCCTCCTTTCAGCTATTCCATTCTGTTGAGGTGTTGTTGTAGCGGCAAGCTGAAGTAGAACTATATTTTCTCCATAATATTCAATTATTATGTTGTTGAGAAATTCTTTTCCTTTGTCTGATCTGATCTTGTTTACTGTAACACTCTTCTGATTTTGGAGTCTCTAGAGAAGTTCAGTCAGTTGTTGCTTAGTCTCACTTTTCTTGGTCATGAATATAACCTTAGTGTATCTAGAAAATTCATCAACCACCACCAAAGTGTATTTCATTCCACTAACACTGATTGGTGTAACTGGTCCAAACAAGTCCATATGTACCAGTTCTAAAACTATGTTTTTTGAATGCTAAGACTTAGTCTTGAAACTCGCTTTGTTTGTTTTCCTTGTTGACATGCATCACACAGGCTGTCTTTCTTGTATGTCATCTCTGGTAGTCCAATCTCCAAATTCTTTTTGACTAACAAGTTGATATCATCAAAATTTAGGTGACTCGGTTTCTTGTGCCACAGCCAACTGAGTTCTAACTTGGTGTGCACGATCAAACAAGTTTCTAAAACTGTAGTAGACCAATCTACAACGTACATATTCTCTTCTCTTCTTCCAGCAAGAACTACTTGGAAGGCTGTTTCACTGATGACAATGCAATACTCCTTATCAAAAGTAACTTTTTATCCCATATCACATAATTGACTTGTGCTGAGTAGATCGTAATGTAGTCCTTTCACGTAAGATACATTCTTGATTGTGAGTCCATTTCTTATTAAGTTTCCATAACCTTTTGTGTAACCAGGTTTATCTTTACTTCTAAAATTAACTCTTGGTCCATCTTTGGCTACAAAATCAGTGAGACAGTCCATGCCCTTTGTCACGTGTCTAGAGCATCCACTGCCAAAGTACCAAATATCCAGCAAAACAAATTAAAATGTTTTAGGTACCCAACTCTGTTTGGGTCCATAGTGGTCAGTTGTCAGTACAACTCTGGGTATATTTCCATAAGGTCTTCTTTGGAAATTGTTGCACTTGTTTTCATATATATAAGCCACACTTCCATAATATCTTTTTTTGGAGTGTGTCTCATTTATATGATTTCTCAGGTCGTCTGGTTTAGACTGATTTCCAAAATGTTTTCTATTATCAAAAGTTGAATAATAACCATCATTCCATCTGTACTGAGGTCTGGACTGACCTTTGTACTGAGACTTTTTCTAAGAACTGGGATAAGCTCTCTGTTGAGTCTTGGACTGAAACTTGTGATAAGTTTTCTGTTTGGAATTATTGTTCTTATCAGTTTTAATAGTAGGTTCAGTAAAATTCAAATCATCATCAGTGGGGTACAGTCTGCCTTTCCCACCTGGATGTGTGAATCTTTGAATGATTGACATTCTTAGATTTACTCTGATTGTAATTTTTCTGGTTCTTGACTTGATCTGTTTTTGTGGATCTGGCAGTTGATCTACCATTTCGGTTTCCTTGAGGTACAGCTGATCTACCATTTGGTTTACCTTTATTGGTAGGTACAGTTGTCTTCTTGGAAAACTGAGTTGTCTTATGTGATACTTACTTTACTAGTTCAGCAAATTTCTCAGTCTGTGGAAGTTGCTCAGCTACAAACTTAATACCAGTTTTGATACTAGGTTCAGCAGCTTTGCTAGTTCCTTCCTTAGAAGATTGCTGTGTATCAAATCCTAAGCCAGTTCTGTCTCCATATGGCTTTCCTGATTTGAATCCAGTAGTTGAACTTGATTGAGCAAAAGATTCAGTTACAGCTGCTGATGCAGTAGGCTGATACTAATTCTTTCCTTTATCAGTTTTAGTCAGCTTCATCATATTCAGTTCGGACTTCAATCTTTCAACTTCAAGAATTAGATCTTCTTTCTCAGCTTTAATTGATTCATAACCAGCTTGAATATTTACTAGCTGATTCATTAATTCATCAAGCGTTTCTTCTAATTCTAGATTTTTGGATTGGTGTCAGTAGTCGAAGAACATGCATTTTGTATGGAAATCTGAGATGAGGAGTATTTAGAGTAAGATTCACAAACCTCATTTGGATTTTCCATGTGAGCCATTAAAGCTGTTTCATCTGATAATCTTTCAGTACCAGCTTCATAGTCTGACTCATCTCCGGCTAAGAGTGCTCTTCTGCCAATTCTTCGTTGCTGAGTCTTCTTGGTCAGTTCTGGACATTCAGCTTTGTAGTGTCTAGGATTCTTACATTTGAAGAAAAGATATTCATCGTCTTTCTTCTTTTAAGGAGTCCTCTTGATGAACTTATGAGTGACTGGGTGTGCACTCTTCATTCTTCGAATTTGGTTCATCGTTAGAGCCATTTGTTCCTCCATCTCATCCAATTGCTGAAGATTGCTAGATAGGTTTCTTGATTATCATTTGAGGATGCTGCTGCAAGAGCTGTTGTTTTGGGTTCCTCCATGGCTTTGATTTGGGCTGTTATCATGGTGAAATCTTCACTGAATTCATAAGCTTTAAGATCTGAGAAGATTTTGAAGGAATCTTCTACATCAAGTCTCCTTGATTCTTCCATTACTGTAACCTACATCTTCTAGCACATGGGTAAAGCCATCAAGATTCTTGTATTGATTTCTTTTCTTGTGTACTTGATCTTGAGTAGAGCTAGTTCATCCATGATTGCACAGAATCTTGTTTCCATCTTATCCATGCTTTAGCCTGACTTCATCTTGAAGTTTTCAAACTTATGTTTTGCAACTGAAATTTTGTTTTCTTTGATGGAGTCAGTTCCTTCACAAACCAGTTGGAGTTTCTCACACATTTCTTTTGCAGAAGTGCAGTCTTTGACTTTTAGGTACATGCTGCTATCAAGAGTCCTAAGTATGATATCCATGGTGACATTGTTCAAGTTGTTTCTCTTCTGATCATCACTGGTCAATCAGCTTTGGGCTTGGGAAATCTAACTTGTTCAACGTTGACAGTTTGCATGTGCGTGATCTGAATAGGTCCATCGGTGAGTACATCAATCATCTCATCATGAGAAGCCGCTAGAAAGGCCTGCAAACGATGCCTATATTCATCAAATATGTCCATGTTGCACATTAGCATTAGTCTGGCATACTGATTGTTATCCATTGTGTGAGTGAATGAAAACTGGATTATGCAAAGATAGGAAACTGAAACATTGAGCTTTTCAGGAGAACAACTAGAGGAGATATTGAGAAAATGAGTTTTTAACAATGACTTGTTAAAGAAACACTACTCCGATACCAATTGTTGGTCCCTTAGAAAGGCTAACACAAGTTTAAAGGGGGGTGAATAAACTTGTCACCCAAAACCTAACTAGAAACTGAGTTTAGTGCAGATTGATTAACAATTACAGTTAAATTTTAACTTGTGTGGAGTTGAGCTGACTAAGCTGAGTTTTAAGTCAAACTGACTTATAACAAAACTGAGTCAACCGCAGAGGATATAGGTTTTAGCCTTTATCTGGATCTTGTTATTCTATATGAAAAAGCTATATGCAAAACTGAATTCTAGTGAATGTCAGTTTGTGAACTGTGTGTGCTTATAATAATCAATTTAAGTATGTTGTATGAACAAATATAAATGCTGTAAAATAAATAAGTGCATAAAATAAGTAGAGCAAGATTTATAGTGGTTCCCGGTGGTGTAATCCTGTCAGTCCACTCTTCCCGTGTGGTGTAGGAGGAAAATTTCACTAGAATTTCTTGAGGTTAGCTGTTACAAAAAGTCCTAAACAATAATCCTTGGCTAATCCTAGCTTCACTATCTAAACACTTGTGAAACAGGTGGAATGGCTACTCTGCAATTGCTTGAGTCACTTGCTTGTGGTTCTTCAAAGTGTAGAAATCTGGATAAGATCAATGTAGCTTGAACACTTGAAGAATACTAGATAAGATCTTGTTGAGCACAAATAACAATTTGAATGAACGAGACTATTGCACAAAGATGCTTGTAATCTTGTTAATTCTTAGTGTATTCGTTATCTAATCGTTGGTGCAAAGTAATCTATTTATAGTGTGAGGTCCAACATTCATTTCCTTTGAATTCGAATTTTATCAACGTCTCTCTTGTAACGACTATATTTAGTGACCGTTCTGACTAGTCAGTATTTCATCCAATAGGGTTGCTTCCTTTACAACGTTCGAATGTACTTTCAGTTTGTTGGATGACTGACTTATAAAACGGAGTTACCTTATCATTTTTATACTTAGTATATCAGTTTTTAGTTTACTTAATTGACTTAAAGCATTAACTGAGTTTTTACTCTTCTTCAAAACTTCAGTACTCTATTTATCTGATTGTATGTGATTCAATCAGATTACACCATTCCTTAAAAAGATCTTCTAAGATATCATTGTCCTTATGGTACTTAGGTCTTCTTTCAAGATCTATAAAGTCAGTTCAGGCCATCACAGACTTAACTGAATTCTAACTTTATAGTCTTGGCTTAAAATCTTCATAACTGAGTTTGAACCCTTAGTTCTTCTATCTTCTTCAACTGAGTCTGTGTCCCTCAGTTCTTCAAATACTGAGTATGTTCCCTCAACCTTCAGTTATAGATAAGCCAACCGAGTCTGTGTCCCTCAACGAACTTACCTTCTTCAGTTCTGAATGAACTTCAGTTCCAGGTGTATATCTTTAGTCACATATTTAGTTCCAGTTGTCTAAGTGATTTCTAGTTTCATAGATGATTTCCAGTTTCAGTTCTACGACACTTCTATCTATTACAGTGCTTGTCTGATATAACCTATTCAATTATCAGACTCTAGTAAACCTATACATTTAGTTCTAGACATCTTTTAGCTTTCCATTATAACAATTAGTTGCAGCACTTCATCAATGGGGTGTCAACAATCATGTTCCTGAATAAGATGAATCATCATCAAAAATAAATTTTATTCCCAACAGTTATGAAAGCCGAGACTGTAAATTCAGAATTCAGGAAAGTCTGTGGTGACCTGAACTGACTTTATGGATCTTGTATGAAGAACTAAGAGTCATAAAGATAAAAAACTTTTAGAAGATATATTCTTACGGTGTACTCTGGTTAAGTTACTTATAATCAGATATAATATTAGAGTACTGATTTTTTAAGTTGAGTAAAATCTCAGTTAATGCTCTAAGTCAGTTAAGAAACTGATAACTGCTAAACTCAGCATAAAACTAATCAGGATACTCAGTTTTATAAGTCAGTCATCCAACAAACTGATAGTACAGTCGAACGTTGTAAATGAAGAAATTCTATTGGATGAAATACTGACAAGTCAGAACGGTCACAAAATATAGCTGTTACATGTTAGACGTTGATACAATTTGAATTTAAGAAAAATGAACGTTAGTTCTCACACTATAAATAGTGGACTTTGCACCAAGGATTAAATACCAATAATTAGCAAGATTACAAGCATTTTCATGCACAAGTCTCGTTCATTCAAATTGCTATCATTATATGCGTTCTACATCGATCATATTTAGTTTTCTTCAAGTGTTCAAGCTACACAGAATTTACTCAGAATCATACACTTTGAAGAACCACAAACAAGAATCAATTCATTGATTCTTAGCTCAACTTTGATTCTCAATCAAAGGTTAAGACTGTGAAGTAATCCGGTGAAGGATTTGCCAAGGACAGTTGTATCAGCAGTCGGGTAGACTGTGTTTGTGGTGGTAGCTGGTGAAAAGGCATATGTAACCCTTCAAGGACCAGTGATCAAGCAATTGGAGAGCATCCATCCCACATGTTCTACAAGTGTTTAGATAATGAAACTAGGATTAGTGAAGGACTATTGTGTAGGACTTTTTGTAACAACTCACCTCAAGAAGTTCTATTGGAATTTTCCTCCTACACCACAGGGGAAGAGATGACTGACAGGATTACACCACCTGGAACCTCTATAATTCATGCTCTACTTACTTTACGCATTTACATTTTGTTATTTACTATTACATCATTTATATTTGTTTATCCAGCATACACAGTTCACAAAAGGACATTCACCAGAATTCAGTTTGGCATACTCAGCTTTTTCATATATAATAACAAGATCCAGATAAAGGATAAAACTCATATCTGATGCCGGTTGACTCAGTTTTGTTTATATGTCAATTTGAATTAAAACTCAGCTTAGTCAACTTAACTCCACACAAGTTAAAACTGAACCTTAATTGAATTAATCCAGTTTTTGGTGTCAAGTTTGTTCACCCCCCTCTAAACTTGTGTTAGCCTTTCTAAGGGACCAACAATTGGTATCGGAGCAGTGTTCTTTTACAAGCTATTGTTGAAAACTCACTTGCCCTAATTATCTCATCTAGTTGTTCTCCTAAAAAATCTAAGTCTTTCAACTTTTAATCTTTGCATTATCTAGATTCCACTCATTTCCACAACGGATTACAATCAGTATGCCAGACAAATGCTGATGTGCAACATGGACAGATTTGATGAATCTAAACGTCTTTTGCAGGCCTTTTTATCATGTTCTCAAGATGAGATGATAGACGTACTCACTGATGGACCTATTCAGATCACGCACATGCAAACTGTCAATGGTGCACAAGATAGAGTTCCCAAGCCTAAAGCTGATTGGACCAGTGATGATCGGAAGAGAAACAACTTGAACAATGTCGCCATGGACATCATACTCAGAACTCTTGACAGCAACATGCATCTAAATCTCAAAGACTGCACTACTGCAAAAGAGATGTGGGAGAAACTCCAACTGGTTTGCGAAGGAACTGACTTCATCAAAGAAAATAAGATCTCAGTTGCAAAATAGAAGTTTGTAAATTTCAAGATGAAGTCAGGCGAGAGCGTGGATCAGATGGAAACAAGATTCAATGCTATCATGGATGAACTAGCTCTACTTAAGATCGAGTACACAAGGAAAGAAATCAACACAAGAATCTTGAAGGCTTTACCCATGTGCTGGAAGATGAAGGTTACAACAATGGAAGAATCAAGGAGACTTGATATAGAAGATTCCTTCAAAATCTTCTCAGATCTAAAAGCTTATGAGTTCAGTGAAGATTTCACCATGACAACAGCCCTAATCAAAGCCATAGAGGAACCCAAAACAACAGCTTTCGCAGCAGCATCCTCAAATGATAATCAAGAATCCTCATCTAGAAATCTTCAGCAATTGGATGAGATGGAGGAACAGATGGCCCTAATGATGAAAATAATTCGAAGAATGAAGAGTAGACATCCAGTCACTCACAGATCAGACATTGACATCAACAATCTCAAACTGACTAACTGAAACTAAACAATTGACGGAACTAAAGTTATTCAAAAACTGACATCAAGCATCAGATTTTTTCGTCAAGAAGTCAAATGGTTGAACCGACAGCGGTTACATCGCATTTAATTCCCGCTGTTTTTCAGAACCTGTTGCTTGTACACCCCCACTAACTGTCAGAACAGTACATGCATCGATTACACAAACCGTCAGGAATTTGAAAGGGTTGTACTAAATCCTTACAAAATCGTGTACCCACTCACAAAACCGTCAGGACCCACTTACAAATCCCCTATATATCCACCCTCTTTTGCATATCCTTTCACACACAAGAAAAATCCAAATCATTTTTTCTATAAAATCCCAAAATTTCATCTTTTTCAAATTACCTTCAAATTCAGAATTCATAATCACAGCATCCAAAAAATCAATTGAAGAAAGGCTGATTACTGAATTTGATACTCTATCTATTGAAGAGTATGAAGCTATTTGCAACAATACTCCGTTGGCAAGCCTAATTTGTGAGAAGATAACGCGTCAACCTGGACAAAGAGACATTCTGGAAGTCACATTCAAAGAAGAACGTGATGTAGAAGGGATTTTACAGTTTTGGGAAAATATGAGAATAGTAAGACAATCCCTAATCACAAAGATTCGAGGCGAAAGAATCATCATCAATGAGCAAGTCATCAGGATGCTATTCGACTTTAAGGAACCACTAGTAAAGACAATAGATTTGAGTTGTTTACCACTAAAAAAATGATTTTCTTCCACAAATGACTTTGACAAAGAAAACAGTAGCTATTGGCTCACATGTCAACACCCTTAAAAACCGGAGTTTGGCCTCCTCAGCAAATGGCTCTGCAGACATGTTATTGGTAGATACAAAGGAATCGCCACTTTATCTGAAGACATCATTCATCTGATGAACATCATCTGGGATGAACTTGAGTTCAATTGGGCAGGTTATGTGCTGAATCAAATAAAACAGCAACACTTAGCTGAATTGGAAAGTGTTTGAAAAGCACAAGCTGAAGGAAGAGAAAATGTTGGGAGACTTCGACTGAAGAAGACACTCAGTGGAGTTATTCAACATTATCTGGAAAGACTTAAGGTAGGGAATGTAGCAGAAAAAACTGGTACTGCATTTGTAAATAGAATGGATACATCCACTGGTGATGTAGCTATAGTCAATTCTAGGAAAGAAAAGACTTCCCAACCTGAAGCCAAGAAGAAAATTGTGTCTCAGCAGATAGCTGAACACAAAGGAGTCAAACGAAAAGCTGACTCAGAGAAAGTTAAGTCAGTTGGAAAATGTCAGTTCCCAGGATCTTCAAGTCAGTTAGCACCAACCAAAAACTGACAGCGGAAGTTAGAAGAAAGGACAGTATAGCAACTGAAATTTTTCCTCAGTTACAACAGCAGATGCTAGAGAAACAAGTTTCCGTTATGCATGCTGAAAAGCAGCAACCCGCTCAACAACTAGCACATCAATCATCTCAGTTCTTTGAAGATGAAAGAATCATCAGGTTGATAAAGATGAAACTCAAGACAGAAGATTGTCGTGAAGCTACTCTACTCAGTGAAGAAAAGTTATTGTTGGAGAAACTTGAAGTTAAAGATTGGTACACTCGATTTCCTATGGAAGAATTTCTCAATTACTGCTTCAAAAGATTTACTGAGTTAGCTTAATGAAAAACATCAGCCACGTCATCAGCTCTGGTTATTCCGAAGAAGAAAGATGATGACAAAGATGATGAATCAAAGAAACAAGCTGACATGATTACAGTTTTGCAAACTGTTGTTCAACCTCAAGCTATGCAAACTGTTAATCAGCAAGATGATTTGCCAGTTGGAAACCAAACAACTGACAATCAGGAAGCAGATGGAAAGATTGATGATCAACAATTAATGGTCATTGAGAATGAGACTCAGCCTGAAATCCAACAAAATGAAGAATTTGATCCATCTGAGATTATGACAAAAGAAGAATTGAGCAAAGTACATGAAAAATCTGAAGATTATGCTCAACCAAAAGGATGAAAACGATGGTCTTTTGACTAATATCTCTGGATACTTGGATTATCGGAAGAAGACCGACGTCTCAATACACACTCCGTTAGCTATTATTCAGAAATCTTCTTCTAGATCAGCTTCAGAAATTGTCACTCTTAAAGAGAAACTTGAAAATTCAACCATGGAAGATAGAGAAACGCATTCTCAAGCTGAATGACATTTAAACAACAGAATCTATGGTTTAGAAACTCAACTGAAAAAAGTTCGTACTCCTCAAAAGACTATCTCAGTAGACCAAAAAGCAACCCATCAGTTGGTAAATCAGTTATATGATGCCGAAAACGGGGGAAGCTGAAGAAGAAAAGCTGAGACTACTTGATGAAATAATGAAGCTAGCAGAAGAACTAAAGAAATACAAGTCAGCAGCAGATCCTTTTGATTGGAAGATAAAAGAATTATCTGAAGAGCAGCTAATTGCAAAATACAGTCAACCTGGAGAAAGGAGAGCTACTCTTTCAAAGGATCTGTGGATGAAGTTTGTCAATGATCATAACAACGTCAAGCACAAGTAAAAAGACAAAACTTATGAAGAATCTCTTGTCTACATCTTATCTGATCAGTGTCACATTTAGAGGATGGCACACTATAAGAAGATGAAGAAGATTGAAGAGAAGTTGCAGATCAGAGACAAAATTGAACAAATGAAAGCTGATGTGTTAGAATTTGAAAATTACTACAAGGGTGAATCAGCTTTACCAAAGTTAGTTATGTGGAGAAAATGGAAGCTTTCTAGTCAAGTAGACTACAACAAAACATTTACCAAGGAAGACACTAAGCTAGAAATTGCTTTTCGTCTTCATGATAAAGAGAAGAAATTTGACCTAGTTATAAAAAGAGCACAAAAATCAGTTTAGCTCTTCTTTCAGTTTTCACTACTGTGTAACTATTCTAGTTTTTGCAAATTCTAATGAAATCCAATTTCCAGTTTTACCTTGTTTTAAATTGTATTTGTCTTTAAGCTTTTCTTTTAAGGAGGGTTTTGGCATCATCAAAAAGAGGGAAATTGTTGGAAATAAAATTTATGTTTTGATGATGATTCATCATATTTAATCATTTATTATCTTAACCCCATTGATGAAGTGCTGAAGTTAGCTGTTATAGTGAAAGGCTAAAAGATGTGTAGAACTGAATGTATAGATTTTACTAGAGTTTGATATTTGTATAGGTTACATCAGACATGCACTGTAATAGATAGATGTGTCGTAGAACCTGAAATCATTTAGAAAACTGGAACTTATCGTTAAACTGAAGAGATACACCATTTCAGAACTGAAGAAGGTAAGTTCGCTGAGGGACAGACTCAGTTGGCTTATCTAGAAGACAGACGAACTGAGGGACACAGACTCAGTTATTGAAGATGGAAGAACTGAGGGCTCAGACTCAGTTATGAAAGCCGAGACTGTAAAGTTAGAATTCAGGCAAGTCTGTGGTGACCTGAATTGACTTTATGGATATTATATGAAGACCTAAGAGTCATAAGGACAATGAACTTTTAGAAGATATATTCTTACGGTGTACTCTGGTTAAGTTAAGTATAATCAAATGTAATATTAGAGTACTGATTTTTTAAGTAGAGTAAAATCTCAGTTAATGCTCTAAGTCAGTTAAGAAACTGATAACTGCTAAAGTCAGCATAAAACTGATCAGGATACTCAGTTTTATAAGTCAGTCATCCAACAAACTGATAGTACAGTCAAACGTTGTAAGGGAAGCAATTCTATTGGATGAAATACTGACAAGTCAGAACGGTCACAAAATATAGCCGTTACAAGGTAGACGTTGATACAATTTGAATTTAAGCAAGATGAACGTTGTTTCTAACACTATAAATAGAGGACTTTGCACCAAGGATTAAATACCAAGAATTAACAAGATTACAAGCTTTTTCGTGCACAAGTCTCATTCATTCAAATTGCTATCATTATCTTCTACATCGATCATATGTAGTTTTCTTCACGTGTTCAAGCTACACAGAATTTACTCAGAATCATACACTTTGAAGAACCACAAACTAGAATCATTTCATTGATTCTTAGCTCAACTTTTATTCTCAATCAATGGTTAAGACTATGAAGCAATCCGGTGAAGGATTTGCCAAGGACAGTTGTATCAGCAGTCGGGTAGACTGTGTTTGTGGTGGTAGCTGGTGAAGAGGCATACGTAACCCTTCACGGACCAGTGATCAAGAAATTGGAGTCCCACCTATTCTGCAAGTGCTTAGATAGTAAAACTAGGATTAGTGAAGAACTATTGTTTAGGACTTTTTGTAACAGCTCACCACAAGAAGTTCTAGAGGAATTTTCCTCCTACACAACAGGAGAAGAGAGGACTGATAGGATTACACCACCTGGAACCTCTATAATTCTTGCTCTACTTACTTTACGCATTTACATTTTGTTATTTACTATAACATCATTTATATTTGTTTATCCAGCATACTGTAATTGATTGTTATTAGCATACACAGTTCACAAACTGACATTCACCGAAATTCAATTCTGCATATAGAATAACAAGATCCAGATAAAGGCTAAAACTTATATCCACTGCCGGTTGACTCAGTTTTGTTATATGTCAATTTGACTTAAAACTCAGCTTAGTCAGCTTAACTCCACACAAGTTAAAATTGAACCTTAATTGAGTTAATCCAGTTTTAGGTGTAAAGTTTATTCACTCCCTGGCCTCTAAACTTGTGTTATCCATTCTAAGGGACCAACACTTTTGCAACTAGCCTTTCTTTGTTTGTGACAGCTGTCCCTTGTTCATCCATCTTGTTCCTGAATACCCATTTTGTTCCAAAGATGTTGGCCATGTCTGGTCTGTCAACAAGTTCCCAGAGCTCAGTTCCCTCAAATATATTTAGCTCTTCTTGCATGGCTGTAATCCAATCAGCATCTTGAATTGCATCATCTATTGTTTTGGGTTCCACCCGTGATAGAAAACAAGTGAACATATTCTCTAGTTGTATTCTGGTTCTAACTCCTGTATTAACATCTCCAATGACTTGTTTTTCAGGATGATCTCTCAGCCAATTCAAATCAGGTTAAGTTGCTCTTGACTTGGTTCTTCCAGAACTTCAGCTTGTGCATCAACTCCTGGATCTTGTCTTGGTGCCTTTTGTGTTGTTTTGATTGGTGCATCATCTTGATTGCCAAAAGTGTGATCCAAGATTGTAGCTGGTACTGTTGTATTCATATAGACTTGACCTTGTACAACTTCTATTTCTTCATGATTGTGTAAGCTTTCACCATTTGTATTTGGTACATAAAAAACTACATAAATTGATTCTTCAATCACCAAAGTTCTTTTGTTGAGTAGTCTAAAAGCTTTGCTGGTGTTTGAGTATCCTATAAAAATTGCTTCATCTTCTTTTTCGTCAAAAGTATGTAACTGATTCCTATTCCCAACAAAACATTTAGATCCAAAAATATGTAAATGTGAAATGTTAGGTTTTCTTCCATTCCAAATTCCATATGGTGTTTTTAAATGATGTTTGTTAATGATTGATCTGTTTTGAGTATAGCATGCTGTGTTTGCTACTTCTGGCCAAAATCTCTTTGGTAAGCATGCTTTTGCAATCATTGTCCAGACTGCTTCTTTAAGTGTCCTGTTTCTTTTTTCTGCTACACCATTTTGTTGTGGAGTGCCTGCCGCTGACAGTTGAGGTAGTACTCCATTCTCTTCACAATATGTTCTGATAATTTCATTTAGGAACTCTATGCCTTTATCTGATCTTATCTTGATGATCTTCAGTTATTTTTCATTTTGAATTCTTCTTAGCAAATCTGGTAGCTTTTTGAGTGTCTCTCTTTTCTTGTTCATGAATATGTCCAAGTGAAATTGGAAAAGTCTTCCACCACCACTAGAGTGTACTTATTTCCATTAACACTTACTGGTGTGACTGGTCCAATAAGGTCCATATACAGTAGGTGTAATATTGATAGGGCTTTGACTTGAAAGTGCTTTTGATCTGCTTCCCTTTTTGACATGCATCACAAAGACTTTCCTTTTTGAATGTAACTTTGGAAGGCCTTTAACTAGCTTGATCTTTGACAATTTGTTGATGGTCTTGAAGGTGCGATGGTTCAGACTTCTATGACAAATCCAGCAGGTTGATTGTTTATTTTTGGCAAGTAAACATGTCTTTGCTTTTACTGTCTTCCAATCTACCACACACATGTTTTCTTATCTTTCTTGCAAGTACTAATTCTTAGATGTAGTGCCCGAAATACAATTTATGTATTTATTTTTTATGACAGATTTTATTATTCATCATATTATTTGTTATGTGCTTATAAAGTATACACTACTGCAAACCCTAAGTATATCACTATGTAACCACTTAACTCAGTGTATGGCATGCACGTGAGGATTGAGTTAGTGGTGATATACTTGAACTGTTAGTCCATGGTGAACTTAATCAATGTTTAGGGTCTCATGATTTAAACACCAATAATGCGCCCAGAACACCTTACGGTGTGGCAGTCTTATCCGGACTGTCGCTTGAAGGTACCTAAGTGGGGCATTTACATATGATGGCATTCATAAAGGACTGGACCGATTTAATCAGTATTTCTTGATATAAATCCGTAATCAGGAAATCTTATTAAATTATTAGATTATCATAGATGGATTGACCTTAATCCTGAGGTGATCACATGATGCTGCTTGTCTCGGGGTAGTGGTTGACGTGTTAGTTACGGATCACTTTGATATGTGATCCAAGTCACTTCTCGTTGGCACTATTCCCTGATGAGTGAGTAGTTCTATTTTTCACAGACATGGAATCCATTCCTTCCCGTGGGAAGTAGAGAGACAGTTCCCTTATTTGTTAGCCCTAAGAAAATGATCGATGGGTCATGTTCATATTAGACTAATAAGCTACTAGTCAGATATGTGAACTAATTGATCACTAGGGGGTTAATGGTAAATAAGGATAAGATATTCTGAGTCGGGCTCACTTCCCATTCAGAATGGACAGCTTAAGGAGGGTTAGTCCGTATGTAGTTATTCTATCAGTGGACGCTTATTTACTCATAGGGTTGAGTGTAAGTATATATCTATAATTGGTAGAGTTCAGTTTCGGGTTTATGGTGGCGTAATCCCAGAATTAATAATTTAAGTATGAATATTCTGTTCAATGAATATTTTACTTAATTATTGGAGTAACTGGTTATAGGTCCATGGTCCCCAATGTGGCTCCTGTAATTCGGGTATTTTTCTTGTTATTAGGCCTCAGTGATAATTAATTGGCTGGGCCAATTAATTGATATGCGAAATATTATTGGGCTAAATAATATAATACACAGAAAAGACATTTTCTGTGGGCCTAAAACCCTAGGTGTGGCGACTCCCATGTCATAAAGTGTAAAAATTGATTTTCTTGTGTGATTAATTATTTACTAGTTAAGAAATTAATTAATAAAAGATAATTGATTTGTAATTGATGGATTGATTAATCACAATCTTTTATAAATGGAATTATCTTTTATTGTGATTTCTTTTTAATTATTAGGCCAAGGATTTACTCTCCTATATAAAGAGAATTCTTCCAAGACATATGTGAAGTTTTTTTTCGACATACACACACAAAAATAGAGAGAAAAACTTGTTTCTTGTCTTGGGTTTCTGGTTGAAGAAAAACTTGTATTTTTTCTTGGAAGCATATCAAGGAGGTTCTAATACCAAGAATTGGTGTCCACCAACCACCGTTTCGAGAACACATTGGAAGATCATGGCTTCTCTTCCTGCTATTGGTAAGACATACTAAACCCCCTTGTAGGAAATTAGATCCTTTATTTATGTATTGTAATTCGTAAATCGTGATCCATCCGCTGCGCAAAGAAACATCATCCTTCATGTGGTATCAGAGCCAGGTTCCACGATTTATGAATTATATTCATAGATTAACGATTTAAAAGGAGTTGAATTGCAGGTAGAAATTTTTTTCCATGCGTGTATAACTTTTTGGTGTGATTGTTTGTTGTGGTTGAAGAGATGGATTGGGGTTGGCCCTTGTTTACCGTTAGATCTATTTTAGTTTTTTTCGATTAGTATCGATTAAGCATAGGTATTTTAATTTAAATCAATGCAATTTTTATTTCCGCAAAGTTTGTAAAGTTTGTAAATTTTACAAACAATGCAGAAATAAAAATTGAATAAAATATAAATTACAATTCTTATGCTTAATCGATACTAATCAAGATATGCTTCCATGAAAAATTACAAGTTTTTCTTCAACCACAAACCCAAGACAAGAAACAAGTTTTTCTCTCTATTTTTGTGTGTGTATGTCGAAAACAGACTTCACATATGTCTTGGAAGAACTCTCTTTATATAGGAGAGTAAATCCTTGGCTTCCAAGTTTTTAATTAATTATATAAATAATTAAAAAGAAATCACAATAAATGATAATCCCATTTACAAAAGATTGTGATTAATCAAACAATCAATTACAAATCAATTATCTTTTCTTAATTAATTATTTAATTAGTAAATTATTAATCACATATGAAAATCAATTCTTGCACTTTAGGACATGGGAGGCACCACAGCTAGGGTTTTAGGCCCATAAAGAATGTATTTTCTGTGTATTATATTATTTAGCCCAATAATATTTCGCATATCAATTAATTGGCCCAGCCAATTAATTATCACTGAGACCCAATAACAAGAAAAATACCCGAATTACAGGAGCCACATTGGGGACCATGGACCTATAACCAGTAGCTTCCAATAATTAAGTAAAATATTCATCGAACTGAATATTCATACTTAAATTATTATTTCCAGGATTATGCCACCATAAATCCGAAACTGAACTCTACCAATTATAGATATATACTTACACTCAACCCTACGAGTAAATAAGCGTCCACCGATATAATCACAACATACACACTAACCCTCCATAGACTATCCATTCTGAATGGGAAGTCTCCGTGAACCCAACTCAGAATATCTTATCCTTATTTACCATTAACCCCCTAGTGATCAATTAGTTCACATATCTGACTAGTAGCTAATTAGTCTAATATGAACTGGGCCCATCGTTCATTTTCTTAGTACTAACAAATAAGGAGACTGTCTCTCTACTTTCCGCAAGAGGATCACATATCAAAGTGATCCGTAACTAACACATCGAACACTACCCCGAGACAAGCAGCATCATGTGATCACCTCAGGATTAAGGTCAATCCATATATGATCATCTAATGATTTAATAAGATTCCTGATTATGGAATTATATCAAGAAATACAGATTAAATCTGTCCAGTCCTATATGAATGCCATCATATATAAATGCCCAACTTAGGTACCTTCTAGCGACAGTCCGGATAAGACTATCACACCATAAGGTGTTCTGGGCGCATTATTAGTGTTTTAATCATGATACCCTAAACTCGATTAAGTTCACCATGGACTAACAGTTAGATGAATAATAAAAACTGTCATAAAAAACAATTACATAAATTGTCTTTCGGGACTACATCTAAAAATCTCCCACTTGCACGAATGACAAGTAATAATTGTTTTAGAGCACACCCTATCTTTATTACAGCAAGAACTACACTACTGTGCTTGTTTGGTTATGAATCACTTTGCATCGTTCTTTGCTGAAGTGCACATTGTAGCCTTTGTCACAGAATTGACTGATGCTTAGAAGATTGAAATTCAATCCTTTAACATAAGCCACATTCTGAATCTTCAGGTTGTTCTTGAGCATTGTGCCTTCCTTCTAAATTTTTCCGGGGTTTTCCTTGCCTCCAAATGTTACTTTGGGTCCATCAAAAGCTTTAAAGTCAGTCAACCATCATTTATTCCATGTCATGTGTTTGGAACATCCACTGTCTATGTACCAGACATCCTACATAACAAGTTAACCAAGTTTAGGTACCCAACATTGTTTGGGTCCATATCTATTAGCATTCATGCCTATCATTCCAAGTGTATATCCACAGGATCTACTTCTTGGATAGTTGTAATCATCAACTTCGTACATGTAAGGCATGTCAGAATAATTTCTTGCAGTTTTATTGAGATTATTCCGGTACAATTCTCTACTTTTTGGTGCATTTGCATCTTTCTTCACTCTCCAATATGTAGGAGGAAACTTATTTTCATAATGCTTCTTGTGTCCAGGAACATTTCTTGGTTGGATTTTCCTAAACACATGTTGCATAGCATGAAATGGTTTCTTCTTGTATTTTGGGGGTGCAACATTCCAATCATCCTCTGAAGGGTAAAGTCTTCCCTTATCTTTCAGTAAGCCTTTGCCTTTAATTGGCTGGTTTGATGATTTACTCTGCTGTTTCACTATACTTGGTTTTGACTTCACCGGTGCAAGATGAGTAGTTGAAACCATGGTCTGTCATTTTTCTGAATTTAGGTCTAGTTCTGGTCCTTGATTCATATTTGTGTTGTCCATTATTTCTTTTCTCATCCTGACTGTTGTAGCCATGACCGGATCTGGATCCAAACCTTTTTGTGGGTTTGTAAGCTGGTGCATTAAGTGGTGTAGTGGTGCTCTTAACTGGTAGGGAGATTTTCTCAGCTGATCTTTGAACATCAGATGAGTAATCATGTGCTGCTTGTTGATCAGTTGAGTGAACTTCCTTACTAGTTGGTTCAGCTTTCAGTCCATCCAGTTCATTCTTAAATATTTTATTCTCTTCTCTTAGATTTTGACATTCTTGTTCCTGAATTTCATGATTTGTTTGAATCTCTTCAAATTTACTCATGAGATTTTGAATTAGGCTTGCAGAATCCAAAGGGAGAGTAGAAGATTGTGCAGTGTCAGATGTGGATGCACTTGATGAGTATGAACTAGATATTACCTGAGCTGTCATTGTCGGAGCTTTAGCTTCATCATCATCTGAATCATTATCAGATGATTCTTCAGTCGTTTCACTGCTGGGTTCAGCTTTGAGTGCCTTCTTGATCTTTCTCTTTTCAGTTGTTTTTTGCTTCTTCATTTCCTCATCTTTATCTTTTACTTCAGGGCAATCTGCCTTTAAGTGACCTTTCTTCTTGCAATTGAAGCATCGGTATTCATCATCATTTTTCTTCATGTCTTTGCTTGAGCTTGAATTCTTGTTTGATGATGAACTTTCTTTGAATTGCTTATTTTTCCTAAAACCTTCAGAACATTCAATCAGTAAAGCAATCTGTTCTTTTAGCTCTTGTGTCTCTCTGCTACTTGTATCAGCCATTTTTCTTTGCTGGGGTGCAACCAGTGCAATGGCCTTATGTGCCTCTACTGGTGCACTGTCTTCACCGTAACTCAAATCCTTGAGCCTTTATTTGAGACATTAGTGTTAAAGTATCAGTATTTGAAAGATTTATTTTCCCTGTGAGTACTGATGTGATGATCTTCCATCTTTCAGGTAGAACTCTCAAGACTTGCAGGCAAACTTCTTTATGCGGGTATGTATGTCCAAGTTGTTGTAGTTCATTGATGATGCTTAAAAATCTGTTAAACGTTTGATCAATGGATACTCCAGTCTTCATTTTAAAGTTCTCAAATTTCCATTTTGCAACAGCCTTGACTGCTTCTGATCCTTCATTGATCAGTGCTAATTTATCCCACATCTCATTTGTTGTTTCACAGTCCTTGATCCTCATGAACATAGTACCATCCAGAGTCTTCAAGATCATATCTTTTGCAACAAAGTCAAGATCTGCTCATCGTCTATCATTCTTTGTCCAATCTTTCTTAGGTTTGTCTATTTTCTTCCCTTGAACTGCTCCTATGGCTATCATAGTCATGATCTTGATTGGGCCATCATTGATTACATCCAGCATCTCCTCAGGAGTTGCTGCAAGATGAGACAACATCCTTATTTTATATTCATCAAAATTATTAACATTGAATACAGATACGTTAAACATGAAACTAGAGGAATCCATAAGTACAAATAAGAGATATATTTAGAAAGCACATATTTGAAAACTACTTTGAAAGTATGTGATCTCATTGTTAGCCGAAATCAGGTTCTGATCTGATGGAACACTACTCCGATACCAATTGTTGGTCCCAGAGAAGGTTAAATGTATAGTCAGAGGGGGTGAATGACTATACTGGAGTTTCAAAAACTTTTCTCAATGTAAAAGCTTTTGGGCAGCGGATACGTCCCTTCTTAAAATGTTAATTCAATGTATGATACGTAGTCACATATATAGTATGCAATAAATTAAGTGTAGTAAATTAAATTGCTGAAGGTAAAACAGACACAAAATTTTATAGTGATTCATGGTGTTGTAATCCCTTAATGCACTCCACTTCTGTGATGATTGGAGGAATTCACAATTGTTTTCATAGTTACAACAACAAGATTGTCCTTGGATACACAAGCTTCAGTGACACAGTTTTCAACACTGCTGTTGGAAATAAAATTTATGTTTTGATGATGATTCATCACTTATTCAGTCATTATTCTTAAACCTCATTGATAAAATGTCATAACTAGCTATTATAGTGCAAAGCAAAAAAGATGTCTAGATATCAATGTATAGGATTTAATAGAGTCTGATATTTGTATAAGTCAAATCAGACAAGCACTGTAATATTTCTAGATTGTGAACAGAGATAACTAGAAACAACTGGAATTTAGTCAAACTGACTCAGACTACACCAATATGAAACTGAAGAAGATAAGTTCGCTGAGGGACACAAACTCGGTTGGCTTATCTAGAAGATTGAGGAACTGAGGGTTCAAACTCAGTTAATGAAGAGGCAATTCAACCCTCCAAGGACCAGTGTTTCAAACAATTGAAGAGCAGCAATTCTACCTATTCTACAAGTGTTTAGATAGTGAAGCTAGGGATTAGTCAAGGACTATCAGTTTAGAACTTTTTGTAACCCGGCCATCTCAAAGATGTTCTAGTGGAAATTTTCCTCCACATCACAGGGGAAGAGAGGACTGACAGGATTACATCACCTGGAACCTCTATAATTCTTGTTTATTTACTTTAATTACTTCATTACAGTCATAATTATTCAGTTCTTATTTACGGCAATTTCAAGAAACTGACTCAACAAATTATCTGATAATTTACATATCTTAAAGGCTAAATCAATCTGCCAGTTAGCTAAACTAAGAATAAGTCAGTATTGACTTATACTCAGTTGAGTTAGCTTAACACCACACAAGTTTTAACTGAAACTTAATTTATTTTAAATCCAGTTTTAGGGACAAGTTTATTCACCCACCCCCCTCTAAACTTGTGTTAGCCTTTTCAAGGGACCAACAATTTGTATCGAGCATTTCTTCCATTTGGAAGTGATCCAAAGATCTTACAAACCAGTTGTTGAAAACCCTTTCTATATCATTTGTAAAAGCATTTTATTAAAACTTAATGGATGCATCTAGAATTAGAAGTTGGCTAAGTAACCCCATCGACTATTTGCGGAATGTTGTTTCTGAATTTCAAGATCAAGTATTTGAACGATTCACCACTACGAGCTCACATACTAATCTAGAACCTCATTTTAGTAATGATGTGGCTATTGACTTTAACGCACATGATGATGAATCCAGAGGATTTCCATCACTAAGTGATCTATCCGAAGAAGCAGAAAAGGAGTTGCTACGAGTAGCTGTTACATAGAAGAAAAATTGACTGAAAACAATATTGAAGATCCAACCACCGCAAAAGCCAATGATATTGATAAGATTCTATCCATGAGCTATGGAGGTGAGAATGATGAGGAAATCATACCGCTAGGAGCAAAGACGTAAGTACCAATGATAAAGGCAAGCAAGTGTTAAATGATGATGATTCTTCAACAAGAAGCTTACCTATCAAACACCATGAGGTAATTGCATTTACATCCAAAGAATCACACGCCATGAACAATCTTAGAAATGAAGGCCTCAATAAAAACTTGGACATAATCATAAAGGAATTAGAGGTAATTCAAAATAATTATGAGGATGTCAAAAGGAGAAAAGTTATTGAAAGCTAAGGTTTGAGATTGAATCTTTGAGATCAATTTAATCAAGGCTAATAGTGGAACCAAGGTAATTCGACCAACTGATGAACTGAAAGAAGTAATAAACATCATAGAATCATCATTGATCCAATGTCCGATGTTCGATTCAAACACGAAAACCATTTGGACAGATCTGGTTTAGGGTTTGTTAATCAACATAATTCTAAGATCGAGACCAAGTTTAGTTGCAATGAAATTTGTGGACGCACAATAGTCGAGAACTCGAAAGCGATAAAATTATTAGAATCGACAAAAACTCAAAGACACCAAATGCAATCGACAGAATCGAAAAATCATTGGTAAAAGCACCAAACCAACATATTTTACAGGAAGACTCGGAAAGGCTGAAAAAGGTAAAACCGATTAGAGATCAATAAGAAAATCTTCAAGTCTCATCCATCAAAGAATGAAGATCATTCATGGAAGAATAAACTTACAAGGAAAGGGAGACTGCTTCCCATGTATGAAGACTTGAGTGAACCATCACATCAGTTCCACAAAACTGAACCAACGAAAAACCATTAGGACAAAACCGCAAGAATTTGTGAAAACTAAATTTACTCATTCAAAACATCAAGAGAGGTATAAAGTCAAAAATAAAATTCTACCATCTAAAACTAATCGTTAGGACCCAAAGCAGATATGGGTACCGAAAATCTCTCTTTACATTTTGCGAGAAAATATCGCTAATCGAGAATTGAAGAAGTGTGATTCACAAAACCGAGTTGTAATCACAACTTAGTTTTTGAATTCGATATAAGTGCAAGACCTAACGTGCAATGGAAGATACACCGTATCTATCCTACTTACTACTATCTAGCTACGGATGTCAAGAAAAACGTGATCTTTTCAATCTCAACCGCTCATCTTTTCCACTCAACTCATTTTCACAATCTCAAAACATTTATGACAAGACGCGTTTTGAGTCCCACTCAATTCTTAACTACCCTTGATACAAATTAATAACCCGTAATTTTCTTTAATAATTCTTCTCACTCGAATTTGAAATCCATTCTCTAAATCTCCGAATTTTCAAATTTTCAATCAAATCCAAAAACAATGGCTTCTACTCATGTTGAACTGGAATGATCATTTCTCTTGATCATTTATTGCAAAATATCTTGATCAAACTATAGCCAAAGTTATTATGCGGCAAAAATACGTAAAATCAAAGGATTGGATGTCAGATTCAATATCAATCAAGAGTGTATGTCCGAAAGCATCGGAGACTTCTACAATTTGGAAGCATAGAAGGAGAGAGCACACACTTTTACCACAACTGCAATGTTAAGCGGATCAAAGTTCTTGAAGACCTAATTACGAGATTTTGGGTTTGACAAATGAGGAACGGCAGCATCAAATTGACTAAAGAAGAAAAGAAAAGTTATGGAAAGATATAGCAATTGATGCAGACTCCACAGATTCACACACCGGGAGAACAAGTTTACTCAAACCGAATTCAACTTTCTCACTACGATGTTAGCGAATTGCATAATGGGAAATGAAGGAAACTTTAGCAATCTCTCGAGTGAAATTGGATTTACTATATGTAATTTGGTTTGGAGAAAATTTCAATTGGCAAAGATATATATTTGCTCAATTAGTGGCACAATCAATTGACACACCCAAAAGAAGACCGATGTCAAGAAAGGTCGATTCTATCACAAGAAGACTCTTGCACTGGTGGTCCAAAGGATACTCGATCATTTTGGAATCGCAAAGAAGAAAGAAACACCGATTGCCGATGGGAAGATTGTTATTAAAGAAGAAAAACCTGGAAAAAGAAAAGCTGAAGGTTCTGTAAGTGAACCTAAAAAGAAGAAAAGCAGAAAGTTGAAGAAAATTGTAACCGGAGATTTGGAACTAGTTGAAGAATTAAGGAAAACAAGAAAACAATTGGAAGATTCAGAGAAAGACAAATATGATCTTGTTTCACCAACAAAAGTCACTACTTCAGTTGCTGAGAGATCAGCACAAATAGTAAGAACTGAAGCTACACTTACCGAATCTGTTCCAACATCTGTAACTGAAGTGTTACCAATTCAAGAGCCAGTTACACATAGACAAGAAATTGAAATGACAAAGGAAACTGAAGTTGTCAATAGAGAACAGGATGTTGAAGCTGAAGTACAGAACGAAGCTGACACTCAGGGGGGACATACCCTGAGAACTGAGCATGATGATGAAGGATCTGATAGTGAAGAAAGGTTAATCGACAAAGCAATGATGCACATGCTTTTGTTACTTTCAAAATCAAGATCCACACCTCAGAAATCTACTTCTAGATTAGAATTTGAAGAATCAGTCAAAGGATTTTCAACTTCTCACTCTGAAGATAAAGTAGCTGAAGTAGAATCAAGATCGACTAGAGTTATTCACCTGGATGAGCTGATTCAAGAAGAAGAAGTAACTGAATCCATGATAAAAGAAGTTCTAGTTATTGAATTAGAACTTGAGCCTGTTGGAGAACAAGTTACTGGAGAACTTGTTAGTGATAAAAATTTTGAAATTGAGCCAATAATCTTAGTTTCACCCATTGAAAAAGGTACATCAGTTATCCCAGTCACTACTGAAGGAGGATCCAGCAAAACTGACCCAATGCAAACTGAAGATATTGTGAGAACTGGAGATATTCTGGATGTTGACCAGGAGATCTCAAGAGGATCTGAAGAGATTGTTACTCAATCTAAGCTCTCAACTGATCATGGAGAACTAATGTCTGCGGATTATAAGCGTTTGTAAAATTATCAAATCTGGAAATTCTATTCTATCTCCAATCAAAGGAGTCAGCTAGCAGAAATTGAAGTTACTGAAAGATGGGTGTTAAGGGTGGTTTTATACGTTTTATATCGATATATTTTATAACAAATCTCTCCGTTTTCGTATAATTCACATAGAAATGAAGTGTTAAATTGGTTTATTGAGAAAATGAGGTTTTAAACGATGTCTTCGCAAAGTTTGGGGTTTTTTTATGTTTTATCGTCGAATTTCTATTTATGTGGATATTATCACGCTTTGCGATGTTTTTGATGCCTTGTAGATATACAATGTGGATGTTAAAGAGGTTTAAAAGATGTTTTCATTGAGGTTTTATATGAAAGGAAGGATGAAGAAGGAGTTGATTCAAGAATTCAATCACATTGGAGGCAAAATCAGGCTGGACTGGCGTCCAGATTCATCAAACTGGCGTCCAGGGTGAGCTAGAGTGAACTGGCGTCTGATATGAGTGGACTAGCGTCCATATGATGTTAAATTGGACAGGATTGGATCAAAATCAGTGGACGAGCGTTCAAAATAAAGGAGGACGGGCGTCCGATCCAGCTCGGCCCGACTCGAAGATTTTATGCAGGGTGGACTGGCGTCCAGACCCTTGGACGGGCGTCCACGGCACCGCCTTTGCTGAAACCGACCTAAAAACTTATAAATAGACGCGTTTTCTGCAACCCTAAACACCACAATTCGATCCCTGGCCGCCCCAGGCCCTTTGGGGGCGCCCTAGCTGCGTTTTCCCACCATCATAAACATCTTTTTATCTTCCTTTTTATTTATATGATTTGTATTCCAACGATGAATAGAGGCTAAGCAATTTGAACAAGCCTTGTGAAGCCGATCGTGCAGCGTTTTGATTTCTGAATCTTGGATTGTTTTGTGAGTTTTATTAAAGTTTGTATCTTTATTATGTTCTTATATTGATTATGCAATTTAAATCGAGGGATTGTTGCTTATTGATGTTTAACGTTGATGAGAATCGTTGTTAGACCTAGATCACCATAGTAAAGATTGGACTTTTAACCTAAAAATAACGAGAGTTGATTAGGTTGAATTTCTAGGTTGCTAGATTGAGAAATCTTACACCTTGGTTTGGAAGCGTTAATCTTTAAGATCGAAAGATAGAAGATTAATAGGCGAATTATCTACGAGAGTAGGAATTCATACCTTTGATAGGTGAACCACATCTTTATTAAATCTTCACTAAACGATCTAGGGTAGAAATTGAGAGTTGCGAGATAGGTGGATCATTGCTTGTTCCTCGTTAAATTAATTGAAAACATCTTTGTGCCTTGTTCTTCGTTGTTAGCTTAGAATTTTATTTTCTTTTTAGTTTATAGATTAGAGTTATTTTTATTCGCAACTATCTTTCCTGGCTTTGGACTGACAATCCTCTGTCCAGTTTATTTTCCGTTTTAGTTTAGGTTTAGTAATAATTGTAACAACCTTAGGAGAATTAATAAGAACTAGATTAAACAACCTCGATTCCCTGAGATCGACTCGGTATTAATCGCTATACTACGATCCCTACACTTGGGGAATACCGGATTTATAAATTTTATTACTTGTTAGTTTTCCTAGATAAAATCCGTGACAAGTTTTTGGCGCCGTTGCCGGGGAACCGGACGGTTGTCTAGTTTTTGTTTTTCGTTTTTTTTTCTTTTCCATTTTAATTCCTGTTTTAATTTCTATTTTTAGTTGGTAATTTGTAGGTTTTTAGGTTTAGGGTTTTAGTTAGGGTTTAAGGTCTTCTTTGTGATTAGTTTTTCTTCGTCGTTTATCCCTTCTATCTCTTCTCCCTGTTTTTGTTTCTACTCTTTCGTTTCTGCTACTTTTCTGCAATTTTATTTCAACTCTGAACCGTTTTTACCCAGTCGGATGAGCGTCCATATAATTTGGACGCCCGTCCAGTTCTTCAATCCCTCAGACGAGCGTTTGGACCTCCAAACGCCCGTCCAGGCCAAATTTTCATCAGACGCCCGTCCAAAACTCTGGACGTCCGTCTGTACCCTTATCTTAACTTTTTTTTTTAATTCTTTTTATCTTCTTAGGCTTTAATTTTTAGTTAGGCTTTTAATTTCTTAGACTTTAGGTTGCTTTCACTTGTTTTTGGTCCGGTTTATGCAAACTCGGAGTCAAAAGGGACCATTACTATACACCCCTGACCCCGAGCGAACCGTAGTCCGGCCAAACAGGCGGATTCTCCGTTCTGCAGTTCTGGAAGGAAGAGCCGAGCAAGATCTTGAGGATCAGCTAGCCAAAGAAATCACTGATTTTGTGATAATGGCTGCTAATAATAGACGTACGTTGGCAGATTACACCATGCCTGGCGCAGTCACAGTCAACCCGGCTATTGTCATTCCAGCCATTACTGCATAGAACTTTGAGCTAAGGCCTGGCCTCATTCAAATGATGCAGCATGCATCTATTTTTCATGGTTATCAGTCAGAGAATCCACACATTCACTTGCATACATTCTTGGAGATATGCGGTACCACACGCATCCAAGGAGTAAGTGAGGATGCAAGCAGACTGAAACTCTTTCCATTTTCTCTAAAGGGAGAAGCGAAGGAGTGGTATACTTCTCTTCCCTCTGAATCAATCACCACTTGGGCGGAACTCGAAAAGGAGTTCTTGAGTCAATACTTTCCACCTTCAAAAACAGCCCAGTGTTTGAATGAGATTTTCACTTTCTATCAGAAAGAGAATGAGTCCTTTTTCGATTGCTGGAAAAGATTCAAGTCTCTTCTGAGGAAGTGTCCCCACCATGGCTTGCCACTGCAAAGGCAAGTCAACACATTCTTTAGTGGATTGACCGAGCTTACAAAAGGCATGGTCAATAGTTCATCTGGTGGGGCGTTTCTGAAGAAAACACCTGTAGAGGGATGGGCATTGTTCGAGGACATTGCTAAATATAACTATGCTCCATCCTATCAAGCTATTCAAGCACCTCCTTCTCCTAAAGTTGAGGAGGTAAACATGCAAAGTTTGATCGCCATGCTGCAGAAGCAGATGGCAGCATCTCAAGTTCCAAATCCGATAAATCAAACTCCTTCTTTTCCACAGACCCCTCAGGTTCTGTACTGTGAAAACTGCTGTCAGACTGGCCATATGAATGACCAGTGTTAGTTTAATTCCCCTGCTCCTTATCAAGTGAATGATGTTCATGACTATGGACAGTATAATCAAGTCACATGTCAAAACTGTGACGAGGTGGGGCACACATCTAAATTCTGTCCAATGAACGGATAGAATGCTGAAGTGAATGCGTTCTATGGCCAGAACAACCAAAGGTCTAATCCAGTTTCTGGCCAGCAGAATTTTCAAAACCAAGGGTTTAATCAATCTTCTGGTTTCAATCCTAATTCGAATTTCAATTCGAATCAAAATTTCAATAGGAACCCTGGTTTTAGTCAGAACCAAAACGCAAATTTTTCCAATCCTACTCAAAGGTTCAATCAGAATTGGCCTTCTAGCTCCAATTCTAATTCTAATTTTCAAAATCGGCCCAGCCAGCAATACTCTCAAATTTTCCAAGCTCTCAAGGCCCTTCAAGCTCAGGAGACCTCAAGGCTGAATGGAACTCATTTAGAGAGGAGCAAAACAAAAATATTCAGCTCCTTATGAGTACAAATAAGAACTTTGAGAGGCAAATAGGGCAGCTGGCTGAGCAGTTAGCTTCAAGACACCCAGGGCATCTACCCAGTTTTACTGAAAAGAATCCAAAGGGCGGTCATGTTGCTCAGGCCGATTTGAACAAAGGTCCATGTACTGACCTCGTACCTTCAATTCCTTACTGTAGAGAGGAGGCCAGTACAATGAACTTAAGAAGTGGTACTCAAGTTAGTGGTCCTTCCCACCAGGGAAACCACTAGCCCCTCCTGCCATTGATAAGGCAGGAGGGGAAGCTGAGCACCTACACTCCCCTTTGCCAAAAGAGAATACTCAGGTGGCTAATCCCCTGAGAGGTGAAAATATTGGAGATCCTCGGGTGGTTGACACCCTGAGGAGTGAAGCTACAAGTGGAAGTCAGGAGGCTGATCCCCTGACTCATAAAAAGATTGAAAAAGCCGTTAGGTGGAAGGATCTGGAAGACAAAGCTATCAATGCTTCTTCGAAGAAAGTCTTTTCTGAGAATGATCTGAAAAAGCTTCCATTTCCACCACGAAAGAGCAACATACCTTTGAGTGAAGATAAGAAGTATGAAAAGTTTCTTAACCTTCTGAAAAATACTCAGGTAAATTGTCCATTATCCGAGGTCTTGGTCGAGATGCCTAAGTATAAAAAATTCATCAAGGATGTTGTGTCTTCGAAAAAGAAGTTAGCAGGCATGGAAAGGAAAATTGGTGAGGATTGCTCCATGATTAATTATGAAGACTTACCAATTAAAAGAGGTGACCCTGGAAAGTTCGTACTTACAGTGTTAATGGGAGGTCTAGTCTTCCCTAATTCTTTGTGTGATCTAGGTGCCTCTATAAGTCTTATGCCAATGTCTGTATGCAAACAGCTCGGTTTACAAAGCCTTCTAGAACCCACTACTATGAGTTTACAATTCACTGATAGATCCTCTAAGAAAGCTTCAGGGATCCTGAAAGACGTTTTAGTTCAGATCGATAGATTTACCTTTCCAGTCGATTGGTATGTTTTAGATATGGAGAAAGATGAGAACGTCCCCCTGATTCTTGGAAGACCTTTCCTATCTACAGCTAGAACCCACATCGATTGTGATGGTGGGCAAGTAACTATCCGAGTTGGTGATCAAGAGGTGAGTTACAATGTCTTAAAGTCCATTCAAATACCCTCTGGCCCTCCAACCGGCTTTTCCATTGATTATATGACAGATGATTTCACCGATTATATGGATCAGCAAGTCATGGCTGTAGAAGCTGAATATGAGCGATTGGTTGATAATCTAAACACTCATGGTATGGACAATCTAGATCAATTAGCAGCTGATTTTGAGGAAGAACTGTTGAGAGGAGAAGTTAAGGCGGTGGGACCACTGAGTAAGCTCAGTGATGTTGAGTTGAAAGGTGGAGATCTTAAGTCGAGTCTGGAAGACCCCCCTACTGATTTGGTTCTGAAGCCATTGCCCAAACATCTAAAGTATGTGTTTTTAAGAGAAGGCGACAAGCTTCCGTTAATCATATCCGCCAAGCTGTCTCGACTAAAAGAGATGAAATTGATCAACGTCTTGAAGAAAAATGAAAAGGCTTTTGGATGGCAGGTAGGAGATATCAGAGGGATATCTCCGGACATCTTTATGCACAAGATCAAGACAAATGAGGGTGCGAAATGTGTTAGACAGCCCCAGAGGAGGCTCAACCCTCATATGCAAGAGGTGGTTAAGAAAGAAATCATTAAACTTCTGGACATGGGAATCATTTATGCCATCGCGGATAGTGAATGGGTTTCCCCAACTCAGGTAGTTCCCAAGAAAGGAGGAATTACGATTGAGAAGAATGAGAAGGGAGAGGAAATAGCATTGAGACTTGTCACTGGTTACAGAGTCTGCATCGATTATAGAAAGCTCAATGAGGTGACCATGAAAGATCATTTTCCCCTTCCATTCATTGACCAGATGCTTGAGCGTCTGGCGGGGCACGCATTCTACTGCTTCCTAGATGGATATTCAGGATACTTCCAGATACCCATTGACCCAGCTGACCAAGAAAAAACCACTTTCACCTGCCCATATGGTACATTCGCCTACAGGCGAATGACATTTGGTCTCTGCAATGCCCCAGCTACATTTCAGAGATGTATGCTGGCTATCTTTGACGGGCTCGTAGAGAAGTGTATGGAAATTTTCATGGACGATTTTTCAGTTTTTGGTCAGTCTTTTGATGATTGCCTTGACAATCTTGATCAAGCGTTATCCAGATGCGTGGAAAAGAACTTAGTGCTTAATTGGGAAATATGCCATTTCATGGTAGATGAGGGCATAGTTCTTGGCCACAAAATCTCAGCCAAGGGTATAGAAGTTGACAGGGCAAAAGTAGAAGCTATCGAGAAGATGAGTTATCCCAAGAATGTGCGTGAAGTGCGAGGTTTTCATGGACATGTCGGTTTCTACAGAAAATTCATTCAAGACTTCTCCAAGATAGCCAAGCCCCTGTCTACTTTACTTAAGGACGACGTTGAGTTCAATTTTGATGAAAACTGCAAGCAAGCGTTTGAGGAGCTCAAAAATCGTTTAATATCTGCTCCAATTCTTATATCGCCTGACTGGAACTTACCTTTTGAGCTTATGTGCGACGCATCAAACTATGCAGTTGGTGCTGTTTTAGGCCAAAGGATCAAAGGGAAATTCCAGCCAATCTATTACGCCAGTCACACATTGAATCCTTCTCAAGTTAACTATACTACTACTGAAAAGGAATTATTGGCCGTAGTCTTTGCTATGGACAAGTTTCGTAGTTACTTGTTAGGAGCTCTTGTTTTGTGGACTGATCACGCTGCTTTGCGTTATCTGATGACTAAGAAAGAGGCCAAACCGCGCTTACTCCGTTGGATACTGACCCTACAAGAGTTTGATGTTCAAATTAAAGACAAAAAGGGTAGTGAAAACGTAGTGGCTGATCATGTTTCTAGAATGTTGAGTGAGGAAAAGGATGATCCAGATGATATAGATCTTTACTTTCCTCTAGAGAACATTATGCTTATTGACGGCTGTCCTCCCGATGTTCCATGGTATTCTTCCATTGTCAATTACCTTCATGTCCGATATCTCGATCCGGAAATGTCCTATCAGGAGAAGAAAAAGTTCTTCTCTGATTTGAAATCTTTCGTTTAGGATGAGCATTATCTCTTTAAGATTTGTAAAGATGGTCTGCTTAGAAGGTGTGTTCCAGAATCTGAGCAGCGCGATATTATTGAGCAGTGCCATAGTGGACCCACTGGAGGCCACTTTGGTCCGTGGAAAACCGTTGCTAAGATCATCCAATCCGGTTTCTATTGGCCTACGATCTTTAAGGACACAGAAGCTTTCTGTAAAGCTTGTGATAGATGCCAAAGAACCGGTACTCTGACAAGGCGTTTCGACATGACTTTGAAACCCATCTTAGAATGCGAAGTCTTTGATGTGTGGGGTATCCATTTTATGGGTCCATTCCCATCATCCTGCGGTAACAAATACATCTTAGTCTGCGTGGATTACGTGTCAAAATGGGTGGAGGCTCAAGCCACTCCTCACAATGATCATAAGACGGTCATGAAATTTCTAAAGAAAAACATCTTCGTGAGGTTTGGATGTCCACGTGCCTTGATCAGTGATGAAGGGACGCATTTCTGCAACCGACCCCTAGAGAAAGTTCTTGAAAAGTATGATGTTCGTCACAAAACTGGCACACCATATCATCCGATGACTAGTGGTCAGGTTGAAAGAAGCAACCAAAGCATTAAGAAAATCCTGGAGAAAACAGTTAACAGTCATAGAAAGGACTGGAGTTTGAAGTTGGATGAAGTACTATGGGCATACAGAACCGCCTATAAGACTCCTATGGGTACATCTCCATATCAAATGGTTTATGGTAAGCCATGTCATCTGCCAGTCGAGTTAGAGCATAGAGCTTACTGGGCTACCAAGTTTCTGAACTTTGACTCCCAATCTTGTGGAAAACATCGACTGCAGCAGTTGCATGAGTTGGACGAATTCAGACTTCAGGCCTATGAAAGTGCCAGGATTAGTAAAGATAAGATGAAACTCCTCCACGATGCTAAGATTAAGAAAAGAGAATTCCAAGTCGGAGAACAAGTTCTTCTATACAATTCTAGGTTACATCTGTTCCCTGGAAAGTTGAGGACACGTTGGTCCGGTCCCTTCGAAATTCTCCAAATTATTCCTGGAGGCGTTCTGGAACTACGAGGTTATGGTGACCAACCATTTCGAGTGAATGGTCAAAGGTGCAAGCACTATATTGGTGAGCCTAAAGAGAAACCTTTGATTGTCCGTATCCTCGGTATCCTCGGGTGTGGTGTTACGGAAGTCGAAGAATTCGACGAGTTTTCACCCGCCCTGTTTTCAGAGGATGGCGGTAGTGGTCAATCTGAAGAAGTTCTAGCTGGTAGTTGGATTATGTAAGAGTTTGAGAGGGAGCGTCAGTTGAACCGTCACCAGAGGGCTCAGAGAATGAAGAGGTCAACCATGGGGAAGTTTAAGCGTGTTTGGAAAGATATTAAAGGTTTTACCCCATGTGTTAGGTGTTGTTTCTGCAGCCAAACTGCTAACCAAAGTCTAGACGAGGTAGTGGCTGGCAGAAAGGTCAAATGGCCTGATCCAGGCTGAGCTTAAACGGTGTCGAGCTAACGACATTAAATAAAAGCGCTACTAGGAGGCATCCTAGATATCGTTAGGTTTAGTCGTTTTTGTTTTGCTTTTGTAGTTTAGAGTTTAAGTTTTAGTATTTAAGCTTAGCTTACTAAGTTGTTTTTATCTGTCAGTTAGTTGTGCTTTCTTGATATGGATTTCGGAGTTCTACCAGAGGAGTTGCCTTTCCTTAGGAAGATCCCACTTATCACGGTAGATGATGGACCGGGAAGGGACGATAGTGTTGCACGTAGATTTTGATATTAGTACCCGCGTCAAGACTGTCACCTATGTTCTTATTGTTCCCCGCTGTTCAGGAGGTGGAGACTTCACTACTGAGGAGTTACAGGAGGCTCTAGGACGTCCGTACACGATCCTCAATGATCCGATGCTGACAGATTTAGCGCTAGTGCTGCAAGCTGAACATTTTCGAGGTGTTGATGTAGCTGGTGAGGACTGGGGTTTACAAGATGAGTATGACTTCCCTCCGGCGATTGACATGCTCCTCCGTCTTATTCGAGTGATAGATTGGTCGGCCATTTACGATGACTAGCGTTCTTAGGTCGTTTCGTCGAGCCAACAACGTAAAACAAAAGCACTTGGTGGGAGGCAACCCACTGTTTTCTATTTGTTTTTACTTGTTTTCTAGTGATTTTAGGTACTTCGTTGACTTTCATTTGTATTTTTGAAGTTTTATTTAAGTTTAATGAGAAAATGCAAGTTTGAATTTAAATTGTATGGAAATTTTACACTTTTTGCATTTTTTTTGCCTTGGACGCCCGTCCGCCTTGCACAAATTGTGAACGAGCGTCCAAAATTC
This sequence comes from Gentiana dahurica var. dahurica, assembly GCA_024500145.1. Taxonomy (NCBI): domain Eukaryota; kingdom Viridiplantae; phylum Streptophyta; class Magnoliopsida; order Gentianales; family Gentianaceae; genus Gentiana; species Gentiana dahurica. Next base: position 58,521,973 of record CM044905.1, on the reverse strand, counting down.
TTGGACGTTCGTCTGATATACTCTCTTCAACGCTGTATGTGTTTTGGCCATCTGGACGAGCGTCTGTTTAAATGGACTCCCGTCCAGTTCATATGCTTTCCAGCTGAATGCCCGTCCATTCTCATGGACGCCCGTCCAGACCTGCGTCTATATATACCCCCTGCTTCCATTTTTTTATTCGAGTCGGAAAATTTAAATTGCAAACCCGACTTTTTACCTCCCTTTGCTCGAAAATCCTCATTTCTACACCAAATTGGGCGATTCAAGGCCCTACAAACAGCTCTCAATCCCCTCTTTTTGGTTTTTCAAATGAAATCCACCAACATACAACCGTTGTTTCGAATCAGTAATCTAGAGTGTGCGGTTTTCTTTTGGAAAAATCCGACCTTTGGTCTCGTTTGTTCACATTTGGGACTTCTAATCAGCATAATCATCATCCTTTCAACGTACTTGGTAAGATTTTATAAGCTTTTCGTGGATTATTTCACGTTTTTCCCGAGTTCGATCTTCGAGTCAACTCTTTTTCGTACACTTGTCTTATTTGTTTTCTTTTCTATGTTTTGTTTATTTTTCTTTCTTGGTTGATGTATGGGATGGTTATGGATGATTATGGATGGGTTGCATTGTGGTTTTGATGTTGGTTTGGTATTGCTTTGTTTGGGAAATCCCGTTTGGACGATAAACGGGTGGTTGTGTTCGATTTTGGGTTTGGGATTGGTGTTTGTTTAGCCTTAGGTTAAAATGGTGCGTAAAGCGGTAGATAAGAGGCATGGTAAGGGGGTTGCTACTGAACCGGCTAAAAAGAAAAAGACTGTAGACCCCACATTAGTTAATCCGAACCAAGGCATTCGTATAGGAGAACGTCAGAATCCTCCTAGGGGTCAATCTAGGGTTCCCTTGCGAGATGAGTCTGAGTCTGGGTTTGACACCGATGATGAGCCGTTAGTGAGGATGCAGACTAGGGTACCAGAAGCTCGGGGTGAGCAGGTACACAATGAGCCTGAAGGAGATGAGCCGGCTAGACAGAGAGTGCGACCCGCTATCCCTATTCCCTTTGCTCGTAGATTCATCAACCCTAAGGCGATGGAGGTCTATAATAAGCATTATCTCACGAGGACGATGTTGATCGAGCGAGCTATCCTTGAGCCTCAAGTTGATCCCTTATTTGTGAAGTTATTGAGGGATAGGAAGTGGGGAGCTTTGATGGTCACCCCGAGGACCCCGGTTAATGCTACAGTAGTCCGTGAATTTTATGCCAATTGCTCAGAGACGGATTTGGCAGGCGGAGGTGTGACGGTTCGAGGATTTAAGGTGCCGTTTACACCGGCGGTTATCAATGGAAAGTACGGGTTAGGTCCTTTTGAGGCCTTGGACTATAAGGAGGCGATTAAAGCTAAACAGGATGCCGGTGAGGATCCGTTGGAGGATTTACGGATGTTGGTATGCCCGGAGGTACCGTGGACACTTAGGCCGGGTGGAGATAGGAAGGAATTGATAACTACGAGTTGGACAGAGGATTGGAAGGTCCAGTGTCGGTTTATCCAGAACAGGTTGTTGCCTAAGAACAACCTGACTCACTTCCACATTGGTGACCTTGGAATGCTATATGCCTTGAACTTCAAGCTCAATGTTGATGTAGGGCAAGCGATTTTCAATGAGATTTTTATGAATCAGAAGGTATACACACGATGCTTGATATGTCCACATTTGATCCACGGTCTCTGTCAAGATGCCGGAGTTTCCGAGTACAAGACCGATCACAAACCGAAGAATCCTAGGTTCTTGCAGAGGGAGAAAGTGAAATCTTCGGGTCAGACTGAGACTGAGGCTGAGAAAGCACGTGAGCCTGGTACTTCTTCGGCACCGCCTCGACCATCCTCCCTTCCTACTTTGTCCCCTTCGTTCCGAATGAGGTTACGTATGGGCAACAGTGTAAGGAACTGGCTGGAGGACATAAGGACTTCTCAGAACAATATTTTAACTATTTTGAAGTGCATGAGTGAGGGCTGGCCTGTCCGAGATGACAGAATCTTCGCTCCGAGCGTCATTGATTACTTTTATTCAGATGAGATTGAGAAGGCCATTGCGGACATTCTAGATGAGTCTGAGTCGTCTTCCGATGAGGAGCAGCCTGACTCAGTGGATAGGACTACAGCACCACCATCTGGACCCTCTTCCGTTCCTCCGGCTGATGATTCTCCGGCTCCGGGGCAATCATGATTTCTTTGTCTATTTTTCGATTTTGATTTGCCCTAGATACTGTGATTTTATATTTTTGCTACTTTTGATTACGTGATTCATTGTGTTTCGTATTTAGCTACTATTTATTAATTCCAATGGATCATGTAAGCCATAAGACATCAGTACTTTTATTTCATATTTTCTTTCGACTGGTGAATGTATTCAATGCTTTATCTTTTGGTATTACTCGTTTTTGTTATCTCTTTTCTTCTGGAGTAATTCCCCGTTTTCCCCGAGATGGTTCCGTGTTTGTCAAGTCGTGCAGGTATATTTTTAGCGGTTTTATCGAGCTGCATTGTATGGTTACGAGTTTCCAATGTCACTAGATAGGCTCCGGCCTGACCGACGAGTCGTGTACCGGTTGACATCAGCTAAGTCTTTTCCTTTTTCTTTCGTTCTGCACAACATGAGGGCATGTTGATTTTTAAGTGTGGGGGAGGGACATGATTCGTTATGTATCTATACATTTGCTTAATTCGTAATGTTTCTATGCTAAAATGAGCTAAAATGAGCTAGATTTTTTTCAAAATTTTTCGACACTTTTGTTTTTGTTTTGTCCCGAGTAGGCAATTCAATTCAATGTTCGTTATTTTTATAGTCATTTAAGCTGTATATCATATGTTTGATAAGTTAGTTGTTTCACCTGAGATCTATTTTCACGAGCCATAATAAATGATGAGCTAATTTATAAAGTTGTACCCCTTTTTGGACGAGTGATTTCTGATTTTCTTATAAGTCATGTACTTAGTGCTACGTATATATCCTGAGACTTATGATAGTTTGTATTTAGATCCGAAGTATGTTATACTGTGAATATCTAAGGTTAGAATGTGATAAGTAACACGTAACTTATTGTCAAATGAAAAGTTGAAAAATATGAAGAATTAATTGGGTGTGTCGAAAGCTAGTCGATGATTTGAGTGCGATAGGGTATACCACGTATGTCCTATACCACTATGATGACTAAAAGCTCACGACAGTCAGAAAAAGCTGCCTTATGATTGGAGTAAGGTAGGGTATATCTCGAATATCCTATTCTGCTATGACAGGGCAATAGCTCATTCTGATGTGTGTTTAAAGTGAAATAGTTAAATCAACTAAATAATTGGTATGAAATGAATGAATGACTAAGTTATCGTCTATCTTATCCCTAGTATAAACTGATAGATATGCTGTAGGGACTATCCTCTGAGTATTTCAGAAAGGCCCTAGATATGTTCTATCATCTTTTTCGGGATATGTCACGTTTGTAGGGTACACCTTATGAGTGTCATTTATCTCTAGTTTGAAGGGGGTATTAGCTAGTTTTGCTTTGAGTCTCTCAAGTTTGGATTTAGTGGAAGTTTGTTATGGCTTTGCACACACACCGGGGTGAACCTCTAAGTTATTGAATATGTGTTATATGTGCTGAGATGTCTATCTTTTCTCGAGCCTTTATCTTGTTTTGTTTTGCTCGGGACGAGCAAAAGCTTAAGTGTGGGGGAGTTGTTAAGGGTGAATTTATACGATTTATAACGCTATATTCTATGATATTTTCCCCCGTATTTGCACTAAATTGCATAAGAAACAAGTGGTTAATGGGAATATTGAGAAAATGATATTTTGAATAAGTTAATCGCAAAATAGGTTAATTTATGTGTTTTAATTGTGATTTTATGTTTATTTGGATATTATTACACTTTGCAATGTTTTTACTATCTTGTAGATACACGAAATTGGTTCAAAAGAGGATTTAAAGATGTCAAGGATCGAATTTATATGGAGGAAAAGAGATAAAGATGAAGTTGATTGAAGATAGAGATGGGAAAATCGAACTTGAAGTCATTCTGAACGTGCGTTTGAAGTTTCGTCCAGTGGACTGGCGTCCAGAGATGTGGACGGGCGTCCAAGAGGAGTTTTTTGATTCAGGATGTTCAGATTTTCAGCGAACGAGCGTCCAAGTTAGTGAAGGATGGGCGTCTGATCCAGCTCGGCCCGACTCAAAGAAGTATTCATAAGCCGGACGGGCGTTCACCCTTTCCAGACGGGCGTCCAGCCGCCGGCTTTGCTGAACAGACTTTAATATCTATAAATAGCAGCGGTTTTCTCCACATAGGATATATACATATTCGAACCCTAAACCCTATGGGCGGCTAAGCTGCATTTTTCTTTAGTTCACAAACAGTTTTTCTTTAGATTCTTATATGCACTTTTATTCAAAACAATTCGAGTTTCAAAGAGGATGCTAAGAGGCTAGACCTCCATTGAACAAGCGTTGTGAAGCCATCCAATCAACGATTCAGTTTTGTTCTTGGTTATCTTGTGAGTATTTTAATTCAAGTTGTTTCTTTATCATGTCTTTCATGTTGTTATGCAATTTATATCGAAAGATCTTTGCATGTTGATTGTTTATGTTGATGAAAATCATGTTAAACTTTAGATCACCGTGATAAAGAATAGATCCTAAATCTAATCAACGAGAGTTATTAGGTTAGATTTCTAGGTTAGAAATTGAGAGATTTCACACCTTGATTTGAAAGCGTTAATCTTTAGATCGAAAGATAAAAGATTGATAGGAGAACTTGTCTAAGAAATTAGGAGTTCGTACCTTGGTTAGGTGAATCACAACTTGGTTAGAAATCACGAGATAATCTAGATCGAAATTGATAGTTGTAGGATAGGTGGATCAATTGCTTGTTCGTTCGTAACTTATTGATTTAAACCCCTTGAATTTGAATTGCTTAGCTAGTCTTTTATTGCATACTAGGTCTAGTTTAGTTTAATAGTTCGCAACCCGTACCTTTCCTGGCTTTAGATCTCGATCTTCTGTCCAGTTTACGTTCGTTATTTTCCTTGTGAATTATTTACTGTTTTCATATCTGTTAGTTTAGTAATCGTGACAATGGGTATTTGATCTCTACAACATTACAAATCTATCAGAAATGATCAATACCGATGAATTCTTGAATCAAGGATATGCGCTGATCAGAAATAGTTATTGGAAGGAAGCCACAGCTGGTGGAAGTTCCAAAAAGGGTGATGATGATGATTCCTAGGAAGATCCCAATTTGCATAAAAGGATTCTTGCCTCTTTACAAGAAAAGAAGACTAAAACTGATCAGAACACTGATAATGACTCTAGTAGTTCTGAAGAAAGCAGTGAAAGTTCCAGTTCTGAAACTGTATTTGATGCACAACAAGAAGAAGAATGAGGTTATCAATCTCCTGCTGATAAATCTATGCTAGAAATAGAAAGAACTTGGCAAACATGGCTGAAGAAGAATCTGATGAAGAATTTAACGTACAAATGTCACCTAGAAGAATTGTTGATCAATCAAATCTAGAAGAAATTAGAAAACAATCTGAAGAAAGGAGATCAGCAGAATACAAAGAAAAACTGAAGCAAGTTGTTCTCTCACCGCTGAAGCAAGCAAAATCAAATGAGGCTGAGACAAGCAAAGCAAATGAAAAACAAGCTGGAAGCTCAAAAGACATACCAAATCAGGTTGATCTCATTAAATTTTATCATAATGAAATAATCAGAATTCAGAAGGACGATAACAGTTTGTTTGGAAATGTTCTAAAGTCCTTAAAGGCTAGCAAAAATGAAAGAAGCGAACTTGAAAAGAAGATGGATATCATCACTAGTAACTGTCAAGACACTCTGATTGAGCTTCAAAAGACAACCATTGAAAACGATGCAAGAAGAGATGAAACCCAAGATAGATGGGAAGGTATTCTCAATAATCTGATTGACAGAATGATTCTAATGAAACAAGGCATGAAGGACTCAGTTGTAGCTCAACCCATTTTGGCATCAACTCAGCAGAATCTAAACAATTACATCAAAAGTCTGATTGATAAAGATGATGTCAATAAGGGGGAGAGTTTGGACATCTTAAAAGTCCATGCAACTGAGATGCCACAAGTTCTTGCAAACATTGATGAGAAACTGACTGAACTGAAGAAAGCTAAAGGAGAATTCACTGACTCAGAGCCAACTGATAAAAGAATTGGCTTGGATTCTCGCCTCTACAGTTTATTCAAAAATCTACCAGCCAGAGAAGGAGAATCAAGAGAAGAATCTCTAAAAACATTCCTACATATGTAGAAGATTCTTATGCATTACTGGAAAAAACTTAAGAAATGGGAAAAGAATGGTACTCTAGATAAGAATCAGATAAGATCGAAAAGGCTGAACCTCAATTTGTTCAAAGTCTACTAAAAACAGCCACCACTGAAAGATTGAGGACATCTGTCTTTACATTCGCTATTCTTTTCAAAACCAAATTCTTCGGCAGGCTAATTTATCTGAATCATGGAACATATGGGCAAGCATCCATGGAATCGAAAGCACAACAACAAATGATGCTATGAGGAATGTTGCTGAAGCTCATGACAATCGATTGAGCTTAACTGTTAAGTAAAAAGAAGCTGCCCTTTTTAGCTCTTTTTATCATGTGTATTTTATTACCTTACTTTGTAACTCTGTTATCAATAAATTATCAGTTTCTCACTTCACTGTGTTATTTACCGTATCTTGTTTTATCTTTTTGCATTGCTTTTAAGGAGGGTATTGACATCATCAAAAAGGGGGAAATTGTTGGAAATAAAATTTATGTTTTGATGATGATTCATCACTTATTCAGACATTATTCTTAAACTCCATTGATGAAGTGTCATAACTAGCTGTTATAGTGCAAAGCAAAAAGATGTCTAGATATCAATGTATAGGATTTAATAGAGTATGATATTTGTATAAGTTAAATAAGACAAGCACTGTAATATTTCTAGATTGTGAACTGAGATACTAGAAACAGAGAAAACAAGAAACTGGAATTTAGTCAAATTGACTCAGACTACACCATTATGAAACTAAAGAAGATAAGTTCGCTGAGGGACACAGACTCGGTTGGCTTATCTAGAAGATTGAAGAACTGAGGGTTCAAACTTAGTTAATGAAGAACTGAGGGTCACAGACTCATTTATTCAAGACTGAAGAACTGAGGGTTCAAACTTAGTTATGAAGACTACGTCGAGACTGTAAAGCTAGACTTCAGGCAAGATTGTGATGACCTGAACTAACTTATAGATCTTGTATGGAGATCTAAGAATCATAAGGACAATGAATTCATAGAAGATAATTGTTTATGATGTACTCTGATTAAGTCAATTATAATTAGATGAAAGCTGGAGTACTGATTGTTGAAGAAGAGTAAAGACTCAGTTAAAGCTCTTACAAACTGAGAACTGATAATGATCTCAGTAAATCAATTTTGAAACAAAGGTTTAACCAAACTGAAGAAAAATCCAACCGTTGCAATTCAAGAATTATGATTGGAGGATAATCTATCCGTTCTGACATAAACCTATGAGTAAGAAAGTAGGACCACTAACGGCTACAAGGATTTGAACTCAAAGGAACTTGACCGTTAGATGAACCCCTATAAATAGACTACCTCTATCAGAAAGAAAAAAGAGGAGAGCAGGAGGAATTAAAAGAATTAATCTAGTCAAGAAAGATCAAATTATGGGGGAAAAGCCAATTTAAAAGAATTCCTGCTAAATACTTAATTGCAAGATCAAGAAATTTCTTCAAGTGTTCATTAGCATTCAAGGAAGATACAGATCATTCATTTGAAGAAATACAGAGTTGTGCATAACTTATTTATCTAGAAGAAAATCTCAAATCACAATTGAATCATAGTTATTGATTCAAGTCTCAACTTTGATTCTATCAAAGGTTTAGACTGTGAAACAAGAAGAAGGTGTGAAGGACAGTTGAGTGCAGTCAACCCTCCAAGGACCAGTGTTTCAAACAATTGAAGAGCAGCAATTCTACCTGTTCCACAAGTGTTTAGATAGTGAAGCTAGGGATCAGTCAAGGACTATCAGTTTAGAACTTTTTGTAACCCGGCCATCTCAAAGAAGTTCTAGTGGAATTTTCCTCCGCATCACAGGGGAAGAGAGGACTGACAGGATTACATCACCTGGAACCTCTATAATTCTTGTTTATTTACTTTATGCTTTTACTTACTTCATTACAGTCATAATTATTCAGTTCTTATTTACAGCAATTTCAAGAAGCTGACTCAACAAATTATCTGATAATTTACATATCTTAAAGGCTAAATCAATCCGCCGCCAGTTAGCTAAACTAAGAATAAGTCAGTATTGACTTATACTCAGTTGAGTTAGCTTAACTCCACACAAGTTTTGACTGAACCTTAATTTGTTTTAAATCCAGTTTTAGGGACAAGTTTATTCACCCCCCCTATAAAATTGTGTTAGCCTTTCCAAGGGACCAACAACTGCTCCTTGGGAACAAATCCTTTAGCAGCTATCACAAACACAACTCATTTTCAGATGGCTCTGATTCAGTTGTTGGATTGGTCTGAATTTGATTCATAGACTAAGTTGATCAATCTCAGTGCTTGGTTTCGAATTTAGCTCGGTTTGCTGAGTTGATCACTGGATGTGTCCTTTAAGTTCAGATAGAAGGCTTTTCAAATTGACAAAGTTTCTACATGTTCTTTTCAGAATCAATCGTTGTCCTTCCTGTCTGTCAATGCCTTCTATTTATAGGTTTGATAATCCTTGATTTGAATTTTCTTCTATTGGCTATTTAATGTGGGAAATTATCATTCCTCTTTAATAATATTCTACTTAATTTCTGTGATCCAGATTTTCTCCTAACATTTATCACAAAATCTGTCTTTGATTGATTCTTGATTGATTATGCATTTAATGCTTGATCCTGTGAATCTTCCTTGTTATCTCACGTTCTGAATAAGTATAAGTGATATACCCTACTAAGTTCTTCCTTTACTAGACTGTTGTTTGAAGGGTAGGTGTTTCTACTGACTTAGACGTTTTGCTCTTCCTTCACTGCTTTGTCTTTACTCAGTTAATATGCGGTTTACTTTGTCGGTTAATTGCTTTCTTGATTTCTTTGAGTTTACAAAATTTCTTTTACTTCACTGATCTTTGATTTGAGTGAGATCAGTGTACACCATATTTAACAATAAATTTCATCACTTGAAATATAACGTAGACTTATCCAAAGTCATCACAGACTTCCCTAGTTATAAGTTAGACCATATGTCTTCATACTTCTCTGCTGGTACTTTGCTGCTTTTACTATGCCGAAATTCTGTTTTACTTAGCCATCCTACCAACTAGTACAATACTTGTTTGACTCAACTTATACACCATGTCAGACTCTAAGTAAAGACTTATACCGAGATTTCTAACTTATTTCAGGCTTGCTATAACAGCTAGTATGGCCATCATCAATACAAAATAAAACGTTCCTAACACTAAGTATTCCACTGGTCCTTAAAGGGTAGGATTGCCTCTTCACCAGCTCCACCATAAAAAAAACAGTTCTTGACACCTCAGTAGTGCTTCCCTGTCTTCAGGTTTCTTGTAAAAATATAGGTTTGAATCAAGAAAGTGATTCGACTTAAGTAAGTCTTTGATCAAAATGAAAAGATCTGCAACTTGAGTTCTTCAAGTGTGTATGCTTGTTGAAACTTCAATGCATGAACATTTGAAGAAATTCTAGATCAGAATGATAGTTCAAATCAGCAGGGTGTTATGCTCTTGATTGCTTGTAAGTTCTGTGCTGATTCTAGTTCCAGTGGTCTTGTACATATACAAGAAAATCTAATGTTTGAATTTGAATTTTGAATTTGACTGTTATTGGATTTTTCTTATAATTTAGAAACATTTTATTGATTTGATGATGGCCATACTAGCTGTTATAGCATGCCTGAAATATGTCTAAATGAATTAGTCATGCTTGTATAGGTCTTACATAGAGTCTGACTTATTGTATAAGTTCAGTCAGACAAACATTGTACTAGACTGGTAGCAAGGCTTAGTAAAATGATGAACATAAGACCAGCTAAGTGAAGATGGCCAGAACCAGTAGAGTAAGAGTGAAGACCTATGGACCGGCTTGCAACCAATGAAGTCTGTGATGACCATGGGTAAGTCTAAGATATACTGTTGGTCCCTTGGAAAGGCTAACACAAGTTTAGAGGGGGGGGGGGGTGAATAAACTTGTCACCAAAAACTTTCCCAAAACTGAAAGTACCCCAGGAACTAAGTTTCTCTGAAACTCAAACTGACGCTCAAGTCAGTTTTGTTCCTGTCCCTTAACTTGTGTGGAGTTCAGCTAACTCAGCTGAGTATAAGTCAATACTGACTTATTCTTAATCTTGTTAACTGACAACGGATAGAACTAGCCTTAATATAACAAACAGTCCGTTGACTTGGTTTTAACGCGAGAACTAGATAATTAAAGCTGTAATGAGGTAAATGAATGCATGAAATAAATAAATAGGAATTATAGAAGTTCCAGGTGGTGTAATCATGTACGTCCTCTCTTCCCCTGTGATTCGGAGGAAAATTCCACTAGAACTTCTTTGAGATGGCCCGGTTACAAAAAGTTCTAAACTGATAGTCCTTGACTAATCCCTAGCTTCACTATCTAAACACTTGTAGAACAGGTAGGATTATTGCTCTTCAATTGTTTGAAACACTGGTCCTTGAAGGGTAGATTTGCCTCTTCACCAGCTCATCACAAACACAGTCTTCCTGACTGCACTCAACTGTCCTTCACACCTTCTTGGTGTTTCACAGTCTAGACCTTTGATGAAATCAAAGTTGAGACCTGAATCAATAACTATGATTCAATTGTGATTTGAGCTTTTCTTCTGGATAATTAAACTTTGCACGGCTCTGTTTTTCTTCAAATGATAGATCTTGATTTTTCTTGAATGTGCTTGGACACTTGAAAAAATTTCTTGATCTTGCAATTAAGTACTTAGCAGGAATTCTTTCGAAATTGGCTTTCCCCCTTAATTGGATCTTTTAATTAAATCTGTTTTTAATTCCTCCTACACACACTTCCTGTTGTTGTAGAAGTAGTCTACTTATAGGGGTTTATTCACCGCTCATCCTACTTGAATCTTGTAACGGCTATATTTTGTGACATTTCTGATTTGTCCGTAATTCATCCAATAAGATTACTTCATATGTAACGTTCGACTGTACTACCAGTTTATTGGATGACTGATATGTAAAACTGATTTTATCACTTGTCAGTTTCTTGACTGACTTGGAGTGTTGACTGAGATTTTACTCTTTTTCAAATATCAGTACTCCAGTTTTTCATCTGATTATAATTGACTTAATCAGAGTACACCATGACTCATTATCATCTAAGAATTCATTGTCCTTATGATTCTTAGGTCTTCATACAAGATCCATAAAGTCAGTTCAGGTCACCACAATCTTGCCCGAAGTCTAACTATACAGTCTCGACAGAGTCTTCATATCTGAGTTTGAACCCTCAGTTCTTCAATCTTCAATAACTGAGTCTGTGACCCTCAGCTCTTCATCTTTTAGATAAGCCAACTGAGTCTGTGTCCCTCAGCGAACTTATCTTCTTCAGTTTTATGGATGTGCTCTGTTTTTCAGTTTCTTGTAGAATCTCAGTTTGATTAAATCTCAGTTTCTTACTTTCTCAGTTCACATCCTAGAACTATTACAGTGCCTGTCTGATTTAACCTATACAAATATCAGACTCTATAAAATCCTATACATTAATATCTAGACATCTTTTTGCTTTGCACTATAACAGCTAGTTGTGACACTTCATCAATGGGGTTAATAACAATAACTGATTAGGCGATGAATCATCGTCAAAACATAAATTTTATTTGCAATAATTTCCACCTTTTTGATTATGTCAATACCAGCCTTAAAAGCAATGCAAAAAGATAAAACAGAATACAGTAAATGACAGGATGAACTGAGAAACTGAGAAATAAAATACAACACAAATAAAAAGAACTAGAAGATAGTTTATTTTTACTTGAGAGTTAAAATAAATTGATTATCAAAAGTTTCTGCAACAGTTCTCATAGCATCATTTGTAGCTGAGTTTTCAATTCCATGGATGCTTGCCCAAATGTTCCATGATTCAGATAATTAATTGTGTTTCCTGAAGAATTTGCTTTTGAAAAGAACTACGAAAGTGAAGATGGTTGCCCTTAGTGTTTCATTGGTGGCTGTTCTTAGTAGATTTTGAACAAATCCAGGTTCAGCCTTTTCAATTTTCTCTGATTCTTTATCTATAATACCATCTACTTCCCATTTCTTAAGTTTATTGAAGTAGTGCATGAGCAACTTCTGCACATGTAGGAATGATTCTAGAGATTCTTCTCTTGATACTCCTTCTCTTGTTGGTAAATCTCTGAATAGACTGTAGAGACGAGAATCCAAACCAACTCTTTTTTCAGTGGGCTCTGAGTATTTAACAATTAACTCCATTTCTTCATCATTAAACTCTCCTCTAGCTTTCTTTAGTTCAAACAGTTTATCATCAACATTCGCAAGGACTTGTGGTATCTCAGTTGCATTGACTTTTAAGATGTCCAAACTTTCCCCCTTATTGACATCATCTTTATGAATCAGGCTTCTGATGTAAGCATTCAGATTTTGTTAAGTTGATGCCAAAATGGTTTGAGCGACAACTGAGTCCTTCATGCCTTGTTCCATTAAAATCATTCTATCAACCAGGTTATTGAGAATGCCTTCCCATCTGTCTTGAGTTTCATCTCTTCTTGCGTCATTCTCAATGGTTGTCATCCGAAGCTCAATCAAAGTGTTTTGACAGTTTTCAGTGACAGTATCCATCTTCTTTTCAAGTTTGGTTCTTTCATCTTGACTAGCTTCAAAGGACTTTAGGACTTTTCCGAATAAGCTGTTGTCATCCTTTTGAATTATGATTATCTCATTGTGATAATACTTAATGAGATCAACCTGAGTAGGCACATCTTGTGAGCTTCCAGCTTGTTGTTCATTGGCTTTGTTTGTCTCAATTCCAGTTGATTTAGCTTGCTTTAGTTGTGATACAACTTGCTTCAATTTTTCTTTATATTCTGCCGACCTTCTTCTTTCTTCAGATTTTTTTTCTAATTTCTTCCAAGTTTGATTGATCAATATCTTTTGCAGGTGATAACTGAACATTCAATTCTTCATCTGATTCTTCTTCCGCCATCTTTGCCACTGTTCTCGCTATTTCTAGCAAGGACTTGTCTGTAGGAGATTTATAACCTTCTTTTTCTTCTTGTTGTGCATTAGTCAAATGTTTAGAACTAGAGCTTTCACTGGATTCTTCAGAACTACTAGACTCATCATCAGTAGTCTGATCAGTTTCAGTTCTCTTTTCTTGTAAGGAGGCTAGAATCCCTTTCTACAGATTGGCATCTTCCTGAGAATCATCAACATCATCATTATTTTTGAAATTTCCACCAGCTGTGGCTTCCTCCCAATAACTATTTCTGATAAGTGCATATCCTTGATTTAGAAATTCTTTGGTATTGATTATCTCTGATAGACTTGTAATGTTGTATAAATCAAATACCCATTTTTCAGTAGCTTCCATTTCTACTAGCTGACTCCTTTGATTGGCAATGGAACTGAAATTCCAGGCTTGATATGTGCGCAATCGTTCATAATCAGCCGACATTAACTCTCCATGATCAGTTAATGATTTTGATTGAGTGACAAACCCCCTTGATTCTCTTGTGACATCTTGACCACTTTCTAGAACAACATCTTCAGTTTGCATAAGGTCAATTCTTGCAACATCATCGGTTTGCATAAGACCAGTTCTTGCAATATCATCAGTTTGCATAAGATCAGTTCTTGCAACATCATTAGTATGCATAAAATCAGTTCCACTGATTCCTCCCTCGGTAGTGATTGGGATTGCTGATGACACTTTTTCAATGATTGAGACTGAGATTGTCAGCTCGGTTTCCAAAACTTTTTCACTTACAATTTCTTCAGCAGCTTGTATTTCAGTGGGCTCAAGTTCCAATTCAGAAACTGGATCTTCTTTCATTGTTGGGTCAATGAGTTCTTCTTCATTGACTTTCTCATCCAAGTTAATGATTTTAGTTGATCTTGAGTCTGCTTCGATTCCTTTTTCCACAGATTGAGAAGCTGAAAATCCTTTGGCTGATTCTTCAAATTCTAATCTGGAAAAGGATCTCTAGAGGGTAGATCTGGATTTTGAAAGTAACGAAAGCATTTCCAACGTTGTTTTATCGATCAATCTTTCATCACTGTCAGAATCTTCATCATCATGTTCAATTCTCAGGGTCTGTTCCCCCTGAGTCTCAGCTTCCTTCTGTAATTCAGTTTCAACATTATGTTCTTTGTTGACAACTTGATGGATGCTGTTCCTCCAGATTTGTCAAACCCATAGATTTCTGCAACTAGATCTTCGGTGACCTTGATCTGCTCATCATTGACAGTAGTGGTATAGGGTTTGTGTCTTCTCCTTCTATAGTTGTATTTCCAAATTCATAAAAGTCTCCAATGCTTTCCAGACATACACTTTTCAGATCAACGTTGAAGGCAGCATCCATTCCTTTGATCTGTTTAATTTTTGCTGCAATTGTTTTGGCTAAAGTTTCATCAGTGTATTTTGCAATAAACTGGTCAAGATATATGATCATTCCGGGTTCAACACGAGTAAAAGTCATTGTTTTCTGATTTGATTGAGAATTTGAAAATTTGAAGATTGAGAAAGCAAATTCAAAATTCGAGTGTAAAGAATTATAAAAGAAAATTCTGGGTTATTTATAATTTGAAGAAAAGGTAGTTATGAATTGGGTGGGACTCAAAACATCTTGTCATAAATGTTTTGAGATTGCGAAAAGGTGGATGAGTGGAAAATATGGACGGTTTAGATTGAGAAGGACCACGTCTTTTCTTGACATATGTAGCTAGACTGTAGTGAATAGGGTAGATGAGGTGTATCTACAGATGTTTATGTTCAGTCTTGTCCTTATACTGAATTCAAAAACTCAGTTGTGAACAAAACTCAATTTTTCGGCTTCCAGTTACCGATATTTTCCTGCAAAACAAATTTAGACATTTTTGGTACCCATATCTGTTTGGGCCCTAACTGGTTAGTTTTCGATGATATAATTTTATTTTTGACTTTATACCTCTCTTGATATTTTGACTGAGTAAAGTCAGTTTTCACAAGCTTTTCCTGTTTTGTCCAGACAATTTTTGGTTTATTCAGTTTGTGAAACTGATGTGAAGGTTCATTCCAATCTTCATCAGTGGGAAATAGTCTTCCTTTCCCTCTGAGTTTATCATTCCATGAATGATCTTCATTTTTTAATGGATATTGCTTGAATATTTTTCTTACTGATCTTTGATCAGTTCTGCCTTTTTCAGCCTTCTGAGTCTTTCTGTAAAATCTGTTTGCTTGGTGCATTTTACCAACTGATTTTTCAGTTCTCTCAGTTTATGCATTGGGCTGTGCTGAGTTTGTGTCAGTTCTAATAATATTATCAGTTTCTGAGTTCCTGACCATTGTGCAGTCACAAATTTTAATGCAACTGAACATGATCTGAACTTAGAATTTTTCTGATTAACAAATCCTAAACCAGATCTGTCTCCAAAAGGTTTTACAGGTTTGAACTGAAAACTGGGAATTGGATCAACTTATGATTCTTCAGCAACTGATTCTTCTTATTTCTTGTCTTCCAGAACTATTTTTGTTTCACTGACAAGCTCATCCCGTGTGATGACTTGTACAGGTCTTGATTCAATTTCAGTAAAGCTCATTTTCTTCAGGTTGAGAAGTTTCAATGTTCTTGAATGACTCCTCATACTCAATTCTAGATGCTGATTTTTGCGGTGTGGATATAGACTTGGAGAGTAGCTTGAGTATGGTCATTGTCTCTAAGTCAATCAGTCTTTCCTCACTATCAGTTTCTTCATCATCAAACTCATCTCTCAGGGTCTGTTCCCCCTGAGTGTCAGCGTCCTTCTGAGTTTTAGTTTCTGACAGTGAAGGAACAACATCGTCTATAACTGAGATTTCTTTCTCAGTAAGGAATTTCTCAGTTTGGATTGGTTTGGTGGGGGTTTCTTTAGTTCTCAGTTTCTTTGCTGAGCTTTCGGCAACTGAAGTAGTGGATTTTGTTGGAGAATGCTCCAAAATCTTCTTTGCAGTTTCAGTAATCTTTGTTTGAATTGAAGCTTCCAGCTTCCTCTTCCTTTTTATCAGTTCATCAACTTGTTCAAGAGCCTCAGTGCCAGTTCGAGGTTTCTTCGATCTTCTGCTCTTTTTCTTAGGTTCGATTTCAGAACCCTCCACTTTCCTCTTTCCAGGTTTTTCCTCTTTGATTGCAATCTTTCCATCTAAAATTGCAGTTTCCTTCTTCTTTGCAATTTTAAAGTGGTCAAGAATTATTTGAACTAAAATAGCAAGAGTCTTCTTATGATAAAATCTGCCTTTCATCACATCAGTCTTCTTCTTGGGTACATGAAAAGATTGTGGCATTAGTTGATCTAGAATATACCTTTGCTAGTTGAAATCTTCTTTGAACCAAATAACGTACAGCAGATCCAGTTTGGGGCTGGAGAAATGGCTAAAGCTTCATGTGTTTCCAATCATGAAATTTGCCAACATCTTGGTAAGAAAGTTGAATTCAGGTTTGAGTAGACTTATGCTTCCAGTCTACAATACCGGGGAAGCTGAATTTACTGCGATAACTTTGCACAATTTTGCTTTCTACTCTTTACTTAATTTGACAGCTGTTGAACCTCCAGATTTGTCGAAACCAAAGATATCTGCAATTACATCCTCAGTGACTTGAATTTCCTTTCCATTAACAGTGGTTGTGAGGGTGTGAACATCTTCTTCTTCAATGGATGTCTTTCCAAATTCATTGAAATCTCCAATGCTATCCAGACATACGCTTTGTAGATTAATGTTGAAAACTTTCTCCAAACCCTTGATTTCTCAATTGTTTTTTGCAATTTCCTTGGCGAGGGTCGGATCAGTGTATTTAGCAATGAATTGATCAAGTGAGATGATCATTCCAGGTTCAATTCGGGTGAAGGCCATTATAAGAGTTGAATTGATATTTTTGAAAGATAGAACCTCAAAGAATGGTTAGTATAAAAACTGAGTGTAAAGAATTAATGGGGAAAAATACGATGGTATTTATAAGTGGTAGATGAAGTGGTTGAAAGATCTGAGTGGGATTCAAAATGTATTATACAAAATTGTTGAGATGCGAAAAGGATGATGAGTAGAAAAGATGGACGGTTGAGATTAAAGTAGGTCATATATGTTCTGTCATATGTAGCCTATATCAGTAAATACGGTAGATGCAGTGTATATCCAGCTGTAAATATCTAGTTTTGTCCTTATCCAGAACATGTAGTAAATTCAAAAACTCAGTTGTGAGTACAACTCAATTTTAAGAATTGCAACTTCTCAGTTTTCAGCTGTTGATCTTTTCCTGCAAAACAGAATGAGAGATCATTGGTACTCATACCTGTTTGGGTCCTTTTTGATTAGTTTTTGTATTCTTGTAAGTCTTACTAATTTTATGCTTATACCTCTCTCTCGATTTTTCAGCTGAGTATGGTCAGTTTTCACAGAACTTTGTTGTTTTGATCTAACAGTCTTTTGTTCATTCGTATTGTGAAACTGATATGATCTTTTAGAGATTACAGGTGCATTCCAGTCTTCATCAGTAGGAAAGAGTCTTCCTTTTCCCTTGAATCCATTATTCCATGAATGATTTTCATTCTTTTGTGAATATGACTTGAATGTTCTTTTGACTGATCTCTGATCAGTTCTGCCTTTTTCAGTCCTCTGATACTTTCTGTAAAATCTTGCAGTTTGCTTTTTGCCACTGACTGATTTTACAGTTTTGTCAGTTTTAGTTTGAGGCTGTGCTGAGTAATTATCAGTTCTAATAATATTCTCAGTTTTTTGAGTTTTTTACTTTTGTGCAGCTACAAACTTAGGTGCAACTGTACTAGGTCTGATTTTTGAATTTTGCTGACTATCAAACCCTAAACCAGTTTTGTCTCCAAATGGCTTTCCAGGTTTGAACTGAACGTTAGGAATTCGATCAACTGATGATTCTGTGATGTTTATTACCTTTGTTAGTTCATCAGTTGAGCAAATCTCCTTAGTTCCATTATTAGCCTTGATAAGATTGATCTCAGCAGTTAATGTTAGAACTTCAATTTTCAATAGATATTTTTCCTTTTTGACATTCTCATAATTCTTTGAATTACCTTTAATTCTTTTATGAGTATGTCCAAGGTCTCATTGGAATCTTCATTTCTATGATTTTTCATGCAGTGTGAGTGTTGAAAGTGGAAGTACTTACCTCATGATGTTTGACTGATATGTTTTCAGTTTCATCTACTTCATATTCCAATATCTGCTTGCCTTCGCTTGGTTTGGCCGAGTTGTTCATCAGATTGGTTCCAAATAGTATAATTTCTTCATCATTTTCACTATGTTCATTTCCTCCAAAGCTTATGGGTAGAGTCTCATCATTTTCTTCAGACTTTGCGATATATGGATCTTCATTGAATGTTTCAATTAGTTTTTCCTGAGTATTAGCCACCAGAGCCTGCAATTTATATTTGTATTCATCAAATCTTAAAAATGAACAGTTTATCAAATTTCTAAAGTGATGCTGTGTATCCATGATGCAGTTTTGGAAAAACTTTAAAGATTTAGGCAAACAACTTGGTTTAAAGAATCAGCTGAGATTGGTCAAAGAAACAACTGATACCCAGTTATTTCAAAACTGAATAAGTGAAGCAGTAACAACTTTGGATCACCTATAAAAGGAAGAATGACTCTGATACCAATTGTTGGTATTGGAAACAACTGATGCCCAGTTACGTCAATCAAACTGATACAGAGATTCAGCTAAGGATCTCTTCGGATCAGAAGTACTGCTCCGATACCAATTGTTGGTATCGGATATAACTGATGGCCAGTTACAACTGATAACGCTCAATCGGAGATCTCTTCAGAGTAGATGATCTGCTCCGATACCGATTGTTGGTCCCTTGGAAAGGCTGACATTTAGAAGGGGGTGAATAAACTTGTCACCTAAACGTCTCCCAAAAACTGAATCTTAAACCAGATTTAGTTTAACTAAAACTTGTGTGGAGTTAAGCTAACATACCTCAGTATAAGTCAAAACGGACTTATCCTTAGCTGAGTTAACCGGCAGCGGATTAAATTAAGCCTTTGTAAAATATGAATTATCATTTTATATGCTGTCTCAGTTTCTGGTGTTTGCTGAGTATGTGAACTAGATGAATATAACTACAATGCAGTAAATAAATGCGTATTGTAAATAAAAAAAGAATTATAGAGGTTCTATCTCAAATGGAGCCTAAGGTTGTTGAAGAAGCAATATCTGATCCAGAGTGGATAATTTCTATGCAAGAAGAATTGAATGAATTTGAAAGAAATCATGTTGGGACACTAGTGGAAAGGCCTAATCGTGCAAATATAATTGGAACAAAATGGGTATACAGAAATAAATTGGAATAATCTGGTACCATTGTTAGAAACAAGGCCAGACTAGTGGCAAAAGGCTATTCTCAAGCAGAAGGAATAGATTTTGAAAAGACATATGCCCCAGTTGCAAGATTGGAAGCTATAAGGTTATTTTTGGCATATGTTGCATATAAAAACTTCAAAGTATACCAGATGGATGCCAAGAGTACATTTTTGAATGGCATTCTGGAGGAAGAGGTTTATGTTTAGCAACCTCCTGGTTTTGAAGTTAAAGATCAAGAAGATAAAGTTTATAGACTTAATAAGGAACTTTATGGTTTGAAACAAGCACCAAGAGCATGGTATGAAACCCTATCACAATTCTTGGTGAACAATGGTTTTACCAAAGGTACCATTGACAAGACTCTTTTTAGAATCAATGAAGGGGACAGCACCCTGCGGGTATAGATTTATGTGGATGACATAATCTTTGGTTCTGAAAATGAATTGCTGTGTGAAAAGTTTGCTAGTCTCATGAAAAGCAAGTTCCAAATGAGCATGATGGGAGAAATGAACTACTTTTTGGGGTTACAAGTCAAACAAGTAAAAGATGGAATCTTCATTCATCAAACTAAATATACCAAGGAGTTGCTAAAGAAGTTTGGTATGGAAAATAACACCAAAGTATCAACTCCTATGAGTACAAGCATCATATTGGATGAAGATAAAGAAGGCAAAGATGTTGATTAGACTTTATACAGAAGGATGATAGGCAGTCTTATATACCTTACAGGCAGCAGACCTGATATATCCTTTACTGTATGTGTTTGTGCAAGATTTCAATCTAATCCTAAGGAAAGTCACTTAGCTGCAGTCAAGATGATTCTCAAGTATCTAAAAGAGACTTTGGGAGTAGGGATATGGCACTCAAATTATGGAAGTTTCAAAGTTATATCTTACTCAGATTCTGATTATGCTAGATGCAAGATTGATAGAAAAAGCACCACAGGAACTTGTTAGTTGATGGGAAATAGACTTGTTTCCTGGTTTAGCAAAAAACATTATTCAATATCCACTTCCACTACTGAAGCTAAATACATTGCTGCTGGAAGCTGCTGTGCACAAGTACAATGGTTAAGACAGCAATTAAGGAATTATGGGATTGAGGAAAAAGAAATTCCCATAAAGTGTGATAACACAAGTGCAATTGCAATCACTGAAAATCCTGTTTTACACTCAAGAACCAAGCACATTGATGTGAGACATCATTTTATAAGATATCATGTTGAGAAGAGAGATGTGGTGGTTCTTTACATCCCTACTAAAGATCAACATGCTGACATCTTTACAAAACCATTGGATAGTGAAAGATTTGCTAAGTTTAGAACTGAACTTGGCATCATAAAAGTTGACTAATATATTAATGGTCATTAGAGTACTGGAATTCACCAAGGGGATTAGTATTTGCCCTGCTGGGTTCGCTCACTTGGCAGATGATGCACGCTCCAAGTAATAAAATACTCGATACCTAAATAACCAACTAGCAAGAGAACTAGGTTCAATCGTAGTATAGCTAGATGGAGTCGAGGTCGATCCCACAGAGACTCGGCTTAAACAAGTACAACGTTATTAAACTAAAAATAGATTGAAGGCGGTCTCCGACAAACAATAACGTAAAAATAAAGGTTGACACGATAGAAAACACAAAGACTAACAATATGACACAAGACACTAAACACTTATTTTTATGGTTTTATAAGACTCTACCAAGCGGTATTGATTACGCTAGTAGTAATTACTCCCCCATCTATGTATATCTAAGCCGAGACAGAAAAGACATTAAGGTTGATTATATTTTGGCTACGGGAGTCATCCTTTAAACTGGATCTAATTCGTGACCAGATAGAAGATCCCTAGGCTTAATTACGAATCCTTCCTTGGACAGGATAGAACATCATATAACAAGCATGATATACCAAACTAGGGATGCCGATCTAAAATCGTCACCTCGTTTAGGCAACCACCGTGGACGGGTTGGCACACCTCCTAAACCATCGGCTAACTAATGTCCTATTTAACATGGCAATTTTCACAATATATCATATTAATTTACGAGAATGATGTAACAAATTGACCAGATCTATTACATGTTTATATGAAAAACAGAAAGCACGACGTAGCCGAAGTCGTTCACAGAAAATTACTAGAATCTTGATGGCTAGATCTAACCATATAGACCGTGGTAGATCTAGACCGGTGAGTCTAGAATTTGCTCGTAAAACGCCTTTGTACGGCTTAGATCTACATGAATATGGGTTTTTTAATTAACTACATCACGATATCAATACACAAACGACTACTCCATAACGAAATAAAATAGATCTACGAATAAAAACGACATATTTGGATAGACATTACCCTCGTAGACTGAGGGTCCTCCGATCCTTCAATGCAATCTCTAATCGATGAATCCATCGCCTCCGTGACGTAGAAACATAATATAAAATAAAAAATAACTATATTGATAAACTAAAAGTATTGTAATATTGTGTTTCTTGAGTGTATAGAGTAAATATCGTGTGTTTTTAAATGAAATTGGTACAGCTCTATTTATAGGGGTTCAAGCTAATTAAAATATATACTTCAAAATATCAAAACAATTAGAGATAACTCCCGGCCGATGTCAAAAATGCACCCCCATTTTTGCGTGTGGAAGGGCCGCCGCCGCCGCCATTATGTTCCCAAGCTTCGGATTGGCTCGCTTGCTCTTGTCATGCCTTACTCCTCTTTTCGTGCTTATCCGATCTTTATCTTCAATGCATCTTGGATTTATCTTGAGATTTAACTTGTAATTTAATTTATCCATTTGTAATTATCCTCCAAAAGTTATCTCAATCTACAAAATAGATATTTATCCCAAAATAAATCATATTTAAATAAAAACGGATAAATACTAAATTATATCTTTTAAATTACACAATAGCAAATAATAATTATAAGAATGTAATTTAATATAAAATAAATATTATTAATCTCGGTTTAAGGTCAATGTTGATGACTTTTACGGGTATAATTTGACCGTCATCAACTACCACCCACTTAGACTTTGATCGTCCCGAAAAAAGCATCAATAAGTCATTCCCCAAGTCAATATTTTCTATGGTCAAATCATACTTACACAAGAAACTCGAGTCAACTCATACCACTCATGCTCATAAGGTATTCATTATTCACTACTCGTTATGAATCGAAGTGACGTGTGCATATGCATTTATTTTTATATATTCGTGGAAAGATTAAAGTTTATGCTAACTTCGAAGTCTCAACCTACCAACATCAGCATTCCTACTTCTTAAGCCTCGCAATTGGTAAAGACATGGTGCAATAAGCAAGAGCGTCATCCATAAGGTTTTTGGACTTGGAGACCGAGAAAAATACTCGAAGCCTCTTAAAATTTTGAATTTATTCGCATTTTCATAACTTCAAGCATTATCACATCTCAAGAAAGAACCTTGCTTTAAAAGTAAATTATGCATTGCAAGAATCCTTCTCTCACGGATTGGTCAATAACATTGAATATTACCACAAGCGCGAAGATACTGTGGTAATGTTACTACAAGCCCAGTGTTTACCATTTTGTTAAAACACAGATAAATCTCAAGCTTATTACTCCTCTTAGATGGCTAGAAGATAAGAATACATCAGCAGATAAATATCGACTCTAAGTCTGCATAACCAATCATCTACGTAAATGTACACATAATTCTTCTTAGTTGTTAAAATTTGTGCGGTATTCGTGATCTTTTTATCATGAAATCTCTTAGTGCGCTCTTTATAGATCCGAGAATTATCGTAAGCTTCAATGCGAAACTCTTCTAGGCGAGTTAATTCCAACAAAATCTTTTCTCGGGCTAAACTTTCATCTAAATTCAACATACGAGTAGCCCATAAGGCACGGTGCTCAAGTTCAACTGGTAGATGACACGCTTTCCCAAAAACAATCTGGTACGTGGACATACCTATGAAAGTCTTATACGCAGTCCGATAAGCCCATAAAGCGTCATCTAACTTCAACGACCAATCTTTCCTTGTTGGGTTCACAGTTTTTTCCAGGATGCGCTTAATCTCTCGGTTCGTGACCTCAACTTGACCACTTGTTTGAGGATGATAAGCGGTAGCTAACTTATATCTCACCCCGTACTTGGCCATTAACTTCTCAAACGGCTTATTATAGAAATGGCTCCCATTATCACTAATGATGGCACGAGGGATTCCAAACCGCATAAAGATATTTTTCTTTAAAAAACCGTAATACAACCTTTGCATCATTTGTAGGTGAAGCAATAGCCTCAACCCATTTAGACACATAGTCGACCGCCACAAAAATATAGCGGTTTGAAACAGACGAAGTGAAAGGTCCCACAAAATCAATTCCCCATACATCAAAGAGTTCTGGTTCCAGGATACTCCTCAGTGGCATTTCATTTCTCTTCGAGATATTGCCCGTCATTTGGCATGAATGACAGGATCTAGCATATTCTTGTGCAGTTTTGTAAAGATTTGTCCAGTAGAAACCACATTGGAGAACTTTAGCAGCAGTCTTGTCGTCACCATAGTGTCCTCCCGCTTCATAAGTATGGCAATGTTTAAGTATATCGAGGAATTCACTCTCAGGAACACGTCTTCTAAAGATGTTGTCTGAGCAACGCTTAAAAAGATTGGGTTCATCCCAGTAATAGTGTTTATGGTCCGCAAAGAACTTCTTTTGCTGCTGGTTCAAGTCTGGTGGTAAATATCTCCCGGATAAATAATTCACATAATCTTTAAACCATGGTTGTTGCTTCTCAGCCTTAACAACCTCACTTCGCGAAGATATTTCGGCGCAATCACTATTCCCTAAAATGGTAGAGATTGAGGATAATTGCTCATCGGTGGGCTTTTCTAAGCAAGGTGTGAATGCCTCATCGGGCTCTTTCTCATCATCCCTAACATCTTCTATATTTTCCTCGTTCTTTGGGATTGGTGGAGTAACCTCCTTTTCACTTCTACTCATTATCGCATTCACATCCCTAGGGTTCCTATCAGTGTTGCTCGGAAATCCCCCAGGAGGTCTAGTTGACAGTTGTTCAGCTAATTGTCCTATCTGATGAGAGAGATTATGGATTAAGGCTACTTGGTTGGTGACTTTGGCATCATTATTTTGACATTATTGGTGAAAGTTTGTAGCCAAGTCAGTAATGGAATTTTCTAATTGATTCACAGTGTCACACATTGTGTTACTCATCTTTGCAAGTGCAACTTCCCAACCGTAAGTTTGAGCTTGCTGAGGTACATAAGTGTTGTGTGGTTTTACCCCTTCATTCGGATCACTCCAACGGAATTCAGGTTGTTCATGATTAGGTTTGTAACCATCATAGTGATTACCCTGTCTCCCAATGTAATTGGCTTCTTTAGTACCCGCATTCTCTAGTTGATTAATCGTTTATGTCCCTTTTCCAGTCTCCATTCGTTGAATCCTCTCATGCATACCATCTACCTTATCATTTATGATCAAAAGAGTTTGTAGGATCTTATGCGATACATCCTCCTCAAATAAATTGTCGGCCATCTTCAGAGTTGCTATTTCACCACCTCCACATTGGCTATTCATTTCTATTTGCTCCATCTTTCCTCATGCCTCCTTAGGAGATAAAAGAACAAACGCTCCATTACTGGAGGCATCTACTCTTATCTTCTCCGTATCTCTCAATCCATGGTAAAAGGTTTGCATTAAAATCCATAGAGGGATATCATGATGAGGGCACTTCCTCATGGACTCCTTAAAACGTTCCCAAGATTGATCAAAACTCTCCCCAGGTTGCTGCTTGAACCCCACGATATCTTGGCGTAACTTAAAGGCCTTTCCTAAAGGAAATTACTTATTCATGAACTTTTGCAGCAGTTCCTCCCAGGTCGTGATTGATCTACCCTCTAAAGAGAAAAGCCATTGCTTAGCTTTATCTTTCAAAGTGAAAGGGAAAAGTTTGAGCTTAATGTTATCCTCAGGAACCAGTTCTGGCTTCACGGTACTAACGATCTCTAAGAAATTCATCATGTGAAGGCCAGGATCTTTATTCAAAATACCATGAAAAGTGGAATAGTTTGCCACCATTTGAATGACATTAGGTTTCGGGTGATAAACTTCAGCAGCATTTTCAGGCACTACGATAGCAGGTATGAATTGTTCAATGGTAGGCGTTGCATAGCTTTGCAAAGTACGCCTTCCCCATGCAGCCACAGCTTGGTTTACAAAATTTGCATTATTAAAATTATTTCCATTTACCTGGTTGGCTTCATTCAGTAATCCTTCCATGTCTGAGTTAGATTGATCGGAATGTTGTGTTCCTTCAGATTTTTCCTCGCCTTGCTCATCGTTTGGATCCTCAGAAATCCGGGCAGCTCGTTCTTTTTTTTTTTTTAATTTTCACAACAAAAACAACAATAAACAATTAAAATACGACAAGGCTACTTCCTTTGGCGAGACTCTAAAATAGACAAAAATAAAAATAACAAAAACAATAAACAATTAGAAACTTTAAAGGCAAATCCATTAACTAGGCTCAATAAATAAAAACTAAACTAAAACAGACTCTAAAAATACGATAATTATAGAAACACGAAGCAAACACTGTATAGAACAGAACGGAGTAGAAACTGTCCAGAAAACCTGTCTCGCTCCCAGCGAACAGGCAGCTCGCTGCCAGCGGACCCAGTGGGTTCTGAGAACTGCCCAGATTTGTTCTACGACTCTTACACGTTATTTCTATGTTATAAAAACTAATTAAACAGACTTTATTCAAAATATTTACGAATCTACTTTTAATAAAATAAGCTATACTCAATTTAATGACATGAGTCCCCGGCAACGGCGCCGAAAACTTGATGTACGGTCCAAGTAATAAAATACTCGATACCTAAATTACCAACTGGCAAGAGAACTAGGTTCAATCGTAGTATAGCTAGATGGAATCGAGGTCGATCCCACAGAGACTCGGCTTAAATAAGTACAACGTTATTAAACTAAAAATAGATTGAAGGCGGTCTCCGACCAACAATAACGTAAAAATAAAGGTTGACACGATAGAAAGCAAAAAGACTAACAACACGACACAAGACACTAAACACTTATTTTTATGGTTTTATAAGACTCTACCAAACGGTATTGATTACGCTAGTAGTAATTACTCCCCCATATATGTATATCTAAGCCGAGACAGAAAAGACATTAAGGTTGATTATATTTTGGCTACGGGAGTCATCCCCTAAACTGGATCTCATTCGTGAACAGATAGAAGATCCCTATGCTTAATTACGAATCCTTCCTTGGACAGGATAAAATATCATATAACAAGCATGCTATACCAAACTAGCGATGCCGATCTAAAATCGTCACCTCGTTTAGGCAACCACCGTGGACGGGTTGGCACACCTCCTAAATGATCGGCTAACTAATGTCCTATTTAACATGGCAATTTTCACAATATATCATATTAATTTACGAGAATGATGTAACAAATTGGCCAGATCTATTACATGTTTATATGAAAAACAGAAAGCACGACGTAGCTGAAGTCGTTCACAGAAAATTACTAGAATCTTGATGGCTAGATCTAACCATATAGACCGTGGTAGATCTAGACCGGTGACTCTAGAATTTGCTCGTAAAACGCCTTTGTACGGCTTAGATCTACATGAATATGGGTTTGTTAATTAACTACATCACGAAATCAATACACAAACGACTACTCCATAACGAAATAAAATAGATCTTCGAATAAAAGCGACATATTTGGATAGACATTGCCCTCGTAGACGGAGGGTCCTCCGATCCTTCAATGCAATCTCTAATCGATGAATCCATCGCCTCCATGACGAAGAAACATAATATAAAATAAAAAGAACTATATTGATAAACTAAAAGTATTGTAATATTGTGTTTCTAAAGTGTATAGAGTGTATATCATGTGTTTTTAAATGAAATTGGTACAACTCTGTTTATAGGGGTTCAAGCTAATTAAAAGATATACTTCAAAATATCAAAACAATTAGAGATAACTCCCGGGCAATCTAAAAAATGCACCCCCCCCTTTTTGCGTGTGGAAGGGCCGCCGCCGCCATTATGTCCCCAAGCTTCGGATTGGCTCGCTTACTCTTGTCATGCCTTACTCCTCTTTTCGTGCTTATCCGATCTTTATCTTCAATGCATCTTGGATTTAACTTGTAATTTAATTTATCCATTTGTAATTATCCTCCCAAAATTATCTCAATCTACAAAATAGATATTTATCCCAAAATAAATCATATTTAAATAAAAATGGATAAATACCAAATTATATCTTTTAAATTACACAATAGCAAATAATCATTATAAGCATGTAATTTAATATAAAATAAATATTATTAATCTCGGTTTAAGGTCAATGTTGATGACTTTTACGGGTATAATTTGACCGTCATCAGCAGATTAGTCATTGGTATCTACAATTCCATGTACTTGAATAGTTTGGACAATTGAGAAATAAAATTTCCAAGAGGATTGGTCTTTGTCCTGTTGGTTGAGCTCACTTGACAGATCAGTCATTGGTATTAAACTTCATCTTGTATTATCAGTTGGACAAAACTAGAAGTGTATGAAGATCAGCAGAGTAATCTGTCAGCAGGCTGCTGAGCCATCTCCTTTCAGTAGGCTGCTGAGCCAACTCTACTGAAGACCAAGCCTGCTGGAGTATACGTTATGAATACATTCAAACTTTAATGAAAGTCAACAGTAAACGGATATTATTCTTATCCTTTATAACTGCGGTTACAATATCCAACGGTTACAACTCTTAATGGGACAAGTTAGTGGGACACTTGCCAACATCACATTTTTCCAAGATTAATCGTCGTTAAATGCTACTGTATGTGTACAGTACTTGCTTGACAGTTATCAACCACTATCCTTCGTTATATATACTTGCACACTCAGACGATACATACAAAAACTCAGATTGATTTTCTCTGATTCTATACAAGTGTGAACTCAGATTTGCAAGTTTTCTTCTTCATCTTATTCAAACTTATACAATGGCGGATAAAGAAGATGTTCATATTGGTACAAGCCAAAGTGTTAGAGGCTTTGTTGTTGATGCTAACAAGTATGAGTTAGCCATCAACATTGGAAGAAGAATCATAAGATATGAAGGACTGGAAGATGCTCTAAATCTAAGATTGGAAAGTATCTCTTATACAAATGTTGTAAATTAATAATGTAGTGAAAAGAGATGATAGAGAGGCATTCACAACAACAGTTAATGCACAGCAGATTGAAATCACATCAAATCTGCTGAGGGAAGTGTTCGGATTTTGACCTGGAAATGGTGCTCCTACAAATCCTAAATCAATGGAGTTATCAAACTTGGAGTTTGTTGAAGCAATAAAGACAAACAAATCTGCAGCTACAGCCTTGAGTATAAATGTGAAGAATATTGTCTTGGAATATAACCTGTTGAGCAAGATTATTGCCAAGAATATTATGGGATTCAGTGGAAGCCTTGATACTCTATAAGGCCCAAAGATAGACCTGCTAATAATCATTTGCAGGAGCTTGAAGTTTGATTGGGCCGGATTCTTTGTTCAGTACATGAAGAAAGTGGTGAAAGAAGATAGAGATGGAACAAGGATGTCCAAGACTAAACCATTGGGTTTGATAATACATGACCAACTGAATCACTTGCAGATTGCTGATGTTGCACCTGCAAAGATCAACAAATCCAGATACAAGCCAGGAATCAACTATCCTATCCCTGGCTTAGATGATGATGAAGAAGGAGATGATGTAAGAACTAAGAGTGATAATGATGGTGATGACAATGATGGTGGTGGGCATGAAAAGAGGAGCTAGGAAAAAAATGATGTCCAACCTGCTGCATCAAAGAAGCCTGTAGAGAAAAGGAAGGCTGCTGATACTAGAAAATAACTGAGTTGTAAAAGCCTAAAAAGACAAGGCAGCAACCAGTAGACATTGCCGAGTCTACTGAGGCTCAAGTTGAAGTTAAGGCTCCTGAGCCTACTGAAGTTCCAAAGAAGTCACCTGTTGAGATCCTAAAAGAACAACTTAAGGAAGATTCTAGAAAGAGGAAAGCTGCTGAAGCTAAGGAGCAACCTGTAAAAAGAAGAAAGCAGATTGCAAAGAAGAGAGTTCATAGAAAAGGAAATGAATCAAGGGTTCTGGAGGCCCAAAAGGAAGTAGAAGAAGAGGTTATTGAGCCTACTGAGACTGCTGAGGTTGCTACTGAGGAACAAATTGAAGAACCACAGCACAATGCTGCACCTGAACCTACTGTGGAAGCTGTTGAACCTTTTCAAGACCCTGTTGTGGATGCTACAAATCAGGGTGAAGAATAAACTGTTGCAGACCCTGCTAATGAGCATATGAGTCAGGGGGAACCAAGTTTTGAACAGTTGGAGTTAGTAGGTACAAATGTACAACCTGAAGAACCTACTGACCTATTTATATCTGCTGAGGATACACTAAGTCACCTTGTTGAAAACTTTGGACGACAACAAGTTGAACAACCTGTTCCCAGAAAGCCTGCAATGCCCAATGAAAGAAGGGAAACGATGTCAAAGAAAGAAAAGGTGGATCAAAACTTCAGGAAAGTGCAGAAATATTTTGAATGGAAGTTTCGTTACTACAAGAGACAGAAACAAGCAGCAGAACCAATGACTGGTTTTGAAGAATGGGTTTTTGAAAACCAAGAAGTGGAAACTCTACTGGGACTGATAGATACATCTAAACTAGAGGCTAGGTTTATGGCAATTATTGCAGATGGCAAGCAGAAGAAAAATATTATGTTTAAAGATCCCAGGTTCACACCTGCTAGTGATGATTCATCCTCATCCTCTTCTGATGATGATCATCCAATATTTCCAGGACAGTCCAGTGGTACTGCAATGGAAAGACCTACTGAAGAGGCTGGACAAGGATCTACTGAGCAAGTAGCAGATCAGCCTGCTGAAGGTGACAAGTCTACTGAGGATCAGGAGACTGAAAATTTGAATGAAGAGCTGGAGGCTATTTACAATGCAGATTTGGAGATACAACTTGCTGTAGTAACATCACTTGAAGAGGCTAGGATATCTATTATTTCTGATGTTTTTATGTTTGAAGAAGCCGATACAAGTTTAGAGGACTCAGCTTAGTATCAGGAGTGGTTTGACACTCAAGAAACCTTATCACAAGTTGCAAATCAATTACAGAAGGTGGCTGATGCTAGAGCTGTTTTAGAGGAAAATTTGGCTATATTTCCTCATTTTTTTGTTGAAGAGGTGGTTCAGGTTGATGAGTTACAAATAGCACCTAAATACAAGTCGGAACAGAGGGTCCTAATCACTATGGAACAAACAGTGTTGGGACAAAGGTTGGAACTTATGATGGGATTGGAGGAATCCCCTGTACATTTTGAGGAGGATGCTGAAGCACAGGCTGCTATAGAACCAGTTGCCGAAGAGAAGGCTACTGAAGAGAATGTTGCTGACAGCAAAGATAGTCAGTAGACTGTTATTGATGAGGATGAGCAGATGGTGGACTAAGACTTCAGTGATGAGGATTTTCATTTGCCTAAAGAAGAAGCGGAAGCAGAGCCCCGACAAGCAAATGTGCCCTTATTTGAAGAAGTACCTGTTTTGGAGGTAGTTCAGGAACCTCAACCTGAACAACAACCTGTTATGGAGGAGATTTTTGGAAATGTTGTGGATGAAGGTCCTGAACCCAATGAATGGGACAGGACAAGAGCAATTGTTGTAAGGCATCCTAGGGCTGAGGACAATGCTGAACAACCTACTGGAGGAGTTGCTGATGGTATGGATGGAATGAATGATATTCCAGTGCATGTTTTGGAAGAGTTGAGACCTGTAAAGGATGAAATTACCAAACTGATGACTCAACTAAATAGAAGTGAGAGGAGATTTGAAGATTTGGTGAACTTAGTAGAAAACAAAGGAAGAACTACTGAGATTGATGCATCAAACATCACCTCCCTCCAATTTTCAACTAATGATTTGCTGAGAGAGGTTTCTCGTGTCAAGAATGAGGTATAAACAGAGATAAGAATATGGCTGAGAAAATTACCTCATTGAACAAGAAAGTTGATAAGCTTGCTGAGGTACCCAAGCCTGCTGAGGAACCTCACCCTGCTGCTATTGATCCTAATGTTACTGAGAGGATCAATCTGCTAGAACAGACCATTCAAGGAAGAATTACTGCAGTTGACACAGGAACACAGATTATGGAAGGACAACTGAGTAATATGGTCACTTTTCAAGAGAGTATTCTAGGCCTCCTCCATCAATTTATTGATGATGCCAACAAGGGGGAAGGAAGTACAGCAGAAGCAAAAGAAGCTGCAAGAATTTACAACAAGAAGAGATTTGAGGCAGATATCAATCATTTCAGA
The DNA here is from genome assembly GCA_024500145.1 of Gentiana dahurica var. dahurica. NCBI lineage: Eukaryota > Viridiplantae > Streptophyta > Magnoliopsida > Gentianales > Gentianaceae > Gentiana > Gentiana dahurica. The sequence goes on along the minus strand of CM044905.1, from coordinate 58,489,900 downwards.
GAACCTGCACCTGGCAGAGTACAACTTACTGATGATATGCTCAATGAATTCAAATTTGTTTATGCAGCAAAAAGTAGACCCTACCATGACATGACATTTCAGGAAGGTCTTAACTCATTCCTATGTCTAAAATTATGGGAGACTAAAGTCAAATCATTTAAACTGACTAGGAAATCTACAACACCTGGAAGAGGAGGTCATGCTGGTAGATCTGGTGGTAGACAAACAACATCCGATGAGAAAGCAAAGTTGAACTTAGAAGAATTCAAGACATGCTACATGGGAGGAGGTTTCAACTGGCAAGGAATCCGGTTATCCCTGAATGAAGGCTGGAAATGGTGGAAAGCATTGCATACTTGGATTGACTTCTGACAGGACCTTTTCTACTGCTATTATAATCCTTAACCGGCAGTGTACCGGGTCAAATTATAGTGCTAGTGTGGTGAGTCAGAGTGTCGAATCCTCAGGGAAACATGGTAATTCTTCTAAGTGTGGTTAAACACCAAAGAGCTGTTATTAACTCGATCTAAACCGCAATTTTATCACACAGATTACTACTATTCTACTGAACATAAAATAAATGCGTAATTTAAAAGTTATTCTAATATAATATATATATATATATATATATATATAAATGTACATGTATTGTAAAATATATATATATATATATATATATATATATATATATATATTTTATATATATATATATAGATACCAATATATTTATAGGACTAGCCAAAGTTTATATAATTGATTTATACGATCTTTTTCAGTAAACGGAATGTGCTCGATCTTTCCTTTTATATTAGGTCCAATTGAGTAAATGAAACGGTGCACTCCTGAGGTTAACAATTCCTCCTCACACGAGCGTATGAAATTGTCATAAGTCATTGTCATCAGTTCAATCTCCACAACTGCCCCATGCTAATCTCGGTTTGTCTGAACAGTACCGAGTACAAATCTACCCCGGATAAAAGAGGTTATTCCGTTTGTCGACGGCCGATGTTATTCAAAAGGCTCCGGTTGTCGGGCGGATCGATTTAACTTTCGGTGTTAGTTTCAATTAAACCGTTGATTTTAACATTATTACGATCTCGAGCACAATTTTAATAAGGTTCATCTTTCCCAAGACAAATCTGCCCCCGGGTAGGAAATAGGATTCCGTTGTCACGCTTTACGCACGGCCAATTTTACCCTCCGGTTTTTCTATCTTTTATCTCATATCATAACTTCTCTGGTCAGTTCATCGTTAGGTTATATGTTTCGATTCATCTTGGTTAATTACGTCAATCCGAATATTATCAATACGTTACAAAATAGAAAAAGATTCAATTAACTCAATTTTAGTCAATTTTAATTAGACAACATTCCTTTATCGAAATAAAACGATTACATAACTTTGGCTAGTTATTTAGACTTAGCTAAAAAACATTATAACGACTAAAAATATGAAATTAAACATAACAAACATAAATACTTTAGAAATTTACCCGATTACAAATCTTTGAATCAGAGTCGTATTCTTCCGGATATTACAACGACTTCAACAACACCGAACTTCCGATAATTTCCCGAGCATTACAACAATACTACGGTATTATTATTTTTGGCATAAGGCCTATTTACAAACTACTAACTAAAAAGATATAGAGAATATATATAGAATATTGTATATATATTGGTACACTCGTTCTGTTTGCAACTGAGCTTCTTATATAGATGAAAGTCCTTGAGCCGGACCGGGCCGGGAGTAAGCCGGACCGGGCCGGTGTAATGATTAACTCCACCTCCTTTGAGTAATCAGCATGTGCGAGGATATATATATATATATATAATTATAATTATATATAACTTATAAAATTCATATCTCGAGTTCTGGATCTCCAAAAATCATGATTCAAGAGGCATCGGAAAGCTCTCGGGAAAATCTACAACTTTCATGAAGGACTCTTCTTCAGATGATGTCGTTTTGATGAGTCATTCGTTTGTCGAAGATATTTCTCGATTACCACTAAATCAAATCGATTAGCCACTTGACCACTTCGATTGACCACTTGACCACTTAAGCAATTCGATTGACCGTTTAAGCTCGTGACATTCTCTAAATCCTCCAAAGACATAATTACACTTCACAATGTCGATTCTCGGGGTCTTGGTTTATAAATCTGCAATAAAATATGACAAATACCCACGTAAATCTGACACGACACTCTGATTTACTAAAATCGGTACAAAACGATAACTTTCTACTATTATTACTAAGTTTTATTACTAACTATACTAAATTATAAAGATTAACATTTCATATCATCTATATAATAATTTCATATATTTTATATAGAATTCGTTGATAAAACATAATAATATAACGTATATTTAATCATATAAAAGTAGTATATCAACTACTCCCCACTTAGCTTTTGATCGTCCTCGAGCAAAAATAAGCGGTAATAAAAGATAATATAAATGATCAGATTATAATTTTTAATGTAATTTATATTGTCAATATTATAAATATATTATTTATTCTAATTTAAAATTGTAAGAAGACAGAAAGTGTATATAACTTAAATAACTTAAACATCAAATATTATTTAGATGAAATTGTACATGTAATACTTAATAAGTATAAATAAAATATTAGAATGATTTTTAATCGCAACTATTATGAAATCCTGGAATCGGAAACTTGGTCAGGTAGTCGACAAAAATGGCTTATAAAGTTTAGGCTCAAGGTGTTGGTTAATCAGAAAAAAAGAAATCAAAAAGAGAAAGAGGCAAGTCGTACGTACCTACATCTTCATATTCTTGAAAAAAAACAATCATCGATTAATAGCATCACTTTTTTTTTACACAAGAACTAAAAGCATGAGTGTGTGTAGAAAATCAAACTTACAAGCATTGCTTCATCAAGATTGATCGGAGTACTACTCTTTCGATCGAAAATTACAAGTCCGGTTTCCTTAAACTTGTAATCATTCTTGAGATCTTATTATTCGACTTTTTCTATTTCATTCTATGCCTTCATTCCCAGCAATAGGACATTTCGAGATAATACCCTAGCTGGACTACTATCATCAGGCAATCGGGTGCTTTTATACCTCATAGTGATATAGGACATTTCGAGATAACCCCCTACTGCACTCAAATCATTGGTAGCTACAACCGATATGTTCTTTTTATTTTTAAGTTGTCGATCAAAGATAATGAAGATACCTGATATTTGATTAATTATGTGTAGATATGGTGCTTCGTTCTTAATTCTTTTATAGAATATTAACATATCCGAACTTATTACTAAAATCGACTATCTTGCAAGTGTCATGAGGTAAGATCGAATATACTAATACTTATCTAATTTTTCCAATCTCAGCATACACCAAAACTTAGCTTTTATGTTTACATCTCTTTTCATAAGTACGTACAATCTTACAGAATTTTCAAGGAAATGTAGACCAAAATTAGCTAAAGGTTGGTTACTTCTTGTTAATCACAAATGGCAATTTCGAGTGAGGTCTTGATCACTCTAATCAAGGCTGACGTAGGAACAAAAATTGGAAATTTATTTAGTTAGGCTATTTGGCTATAGTTGTATTTTTGTGGTGCCAAAAATCGTCATTCCTAGTCCAATTCCAAACTCATAATTCATTTTTGAAAAGAAAATTATTCTAACAATTTTACTTATAATTATCAACATACTTATATAATTTCATGAAAACAAATTTTAATATTAATTACTTAATTATATAAACTTAAAATCTCATTAAAATCTAAATTAAACATAAAATATAATTATAATATATCTAATATACCTTACTTAATTAAAAACTTATTCTTCCAAATTATATCATTTTTTATTCATATTTATATTAACTACTTAATTTCTAATAAAAATTTGATAATTTTTATAATTTATAACTATTTTTTCGAAAATTTTAATGAATTTTCTAACCTTACTCTACTTCCCACTTACGAAGTGGCATCGTCCCGATGTTCAATGAGTATTAAATAAGTAGGTTTGAAAATAAAATTAAAATTATATATTAACGTTATTATTTTGATTTTCTTACTTAACGTGAACTAATATATTATAACAACTCAAACATATATATTAAACATGATAAAAACTATTACAGAAAAAAAACATAAACTTAACTAAACGAAACTAGAAAGCTACAAACTTAACTTAAGTTAACTTATTAAAAACTTAAACCATCTTAAACTAACAAACCAACAAACCAACTAAATTGTTGACGAACAACCTGGTGTATCAACTGGTAACAAGCCAACTCTATTATCTCTAGACGGAAAAATTTCATCTGTCTCAAGCTCTTCAACTCCATTCATGTGAATACAAAGACGCGAAATCAACCAAGCATTAGGCATAGGTTTACCCCCACTACCTCTTGTGATTGCAAATTCCAAAACTGTCCTTTGAATCAAAATACCCCAATCCACAAATTCACCAAATGCCAAAGCATAAAGTAGAAGCATTTCATTCTCGGCAAGGCTTGCAAAATCCCAGGTGGGATATACTCTAGAATTAATAAAATGCTTCCACGCCTTTAGGTGTAAAAGTAAAGCACGTGTAGATATTTCGTGATTTGTGTCGAAAAGTGGAAACTGACATTGGAAAGACTCATGCACTTTATTCAAATGATTATATGGATTTTGTAGTTCCCATTTCATCTTGAAATGTTGCATCGTAACAGGTGGAATTTCAAAAAGTTGGTTGATAATAGACGAAGAGAAGGGAACAGCCACTCCTCTTACCGAGACAATTTGAGTTATGTCAATCATAGGTGTCGTCATTAGGGCAGAATAAAATTCTCGGACTATCGAGATATTTATTCTTCCTCTTGGCGTACTTACAAATTCTTCCAACCAAATCCTCTAATAATAGTTTTACCCCATCGATCTATCTTATCGAAATTTAAACCTTTCTCCAACTGGATTGGAGAATTAGCAAAACGAGGGTGTAAAATTATATTATCATTTGAAGCTTGAGACTCCGGAGCATCCGGGGTGTTAGGCTCATATGAATTGACAGAAGGTGAGGATCGGTTCGACATTTTTAACAGATAAAAAAGTTAAAACAGATGAAAGTAATAAATAAAAGTAACAAGATGGAGAGTGAAAGGAAATGGCAAAGGTTGCTTCATGGTTGCCTTTCCTTTAATAGAAATAAATTAAACATACGTGGCTGCATTAGACGAACTTTAGAATGACTCATCCCTCTTTTCTTCTCGGCTCGGGCAGAGACTAGGCCGGACCGGTCCGACCTCTAGATCATTTCACCGAGTACAGAGGTAAAAGTCAAATTGGTTTTTGTTTTTACTTCTCACATGTGTAACAATACCTCACATGCTTTGAAGATATATTTTTAAAGTTTGAACTTGATACGGACTTGATAAAACGACACATTATATTTTGAAAACGACTTAGTAATGATACAAAATTATTTTTGGGTTTTTTATAGTTTATAAAAATTAAAACGATTTAGAATGAAAACCATATTTCGATAAAACGATTATAAAATGAAAATAAACGAAAACGAAAACAAACCAATATCTAAATGAAAATGTCGAATAAAACGTGCAGTAAAAATGTTTAATCAAACAAAGTCATGAAATTCAATCTTCTTCAAAATCTTCCTCAAGATCAACATGAAAGCTCAAACTCGGAAACGACTGAGAAGCTGGCGGCTGAGCTGTAGTCGTGGTCCTGACTGAACTATCATGACCCATAGAACTCATGCCAGTCGTGATATGTGCAAACTCAGTGAATCCTCCCCAACTAGACATTGCTGGTCTCTGAATACCTGTCGAAAATACACCGGTACCACTCGATTGGCCTCCAAAAGGATAGGACGTTGGATGAAAGCTCGAAGGTGGTGGAATAGGTGCTACCCAGTCTGGTAAGGTATATGGATCTGACTGACAAGGTGGATAGGCAGGATCATCAAAGGTAGGATTACGAAGCAACTGCTCGTTCCTCCTTAAACCTCTACGAATATCGTCACACCACTGCCTATTACTTTCAGCATACAAAGCCATGTTGGCTTGACCACGTGCAACGTCTGATACTAAAGATTGAAACATATCATAAGTTATTGTGTTGGAGAAAGGAGTTTGTTGAGGCTGACTAGAAAAGGATGGAAAAGAAGAAGATGTGAAAACTGGTGGAGCTGGTTGAGTTTGAAGGTTTCTGATCAATGAGCTTATTCTACCATCTGGAAGCCTAGTCAAACTTGGTCCAATCAGAGGTGCATCTGCCAGAGCTAACTTGTCATTAGGCAGGAATTGTACTCCCACCCTACGACATAAATCTGAGATAAAACAAGGGAAGTACATATGACTCCCTGGTCTGGCGATGACAATACTCTCGAAAACTCTTTTAAAAATTACTTTTCCAACATCCACTTTCACATCATTTACCATCGCCCAAGCGATACAAACATCTTCTTTTCCAAAAGCAGTATGTTTACTCGAAGGATAGAGACTATGGCTAATAAATCTTTTAATTGCCCTTAAACCTCTAATACATTTCCCATAGTTAAACCTGTTTTCAACCCACACAGCGGTTGGGTCAAAAGCGTGCTGAGCTCTCAGGGCAGTCTGCTCAAAACTTGCAGGATCATCTAAATTCCAAACTACCCTGTAATCCTCATCATCAGGAAAAACTTCAACTCCAAAAATTGCGTTTATGAAGGCAGGGTTAAAAGGAACATATCTAGCTCTTAGGGGTACGGTTTGCGACTGATTAAGCTCATCTTGCGACATAGTAGACAAAACCGAATAAAATTCAGCTACTAAAGTCGTATTTATCTCCCCTTCTCTTCTGGCTGCTAGTTCTAACCACTGACGTCTCGTAAAAATATTTTTAACCTCATCACCTAAGTCATCCAAATCTAATCCTCTCTCAACCAAAACATCACATTTACTATAAATTCTCTCATACGCGTTCTTAGCTTCTTGTGATGCTGTTTTATTAAAGCTTATGGCTTCTTCTTCAGATGATAAAATTATTGTGCCTACGACCGGAGTTGATATAGGAATGTTTGACTTTCGCTTTTTAGAGGCTTTTCTACTCGACTCAGCCATTCTACGATATTGGTAAAGCCAATCAACAATAAAAACAACAACAAAAACAACAAAAAATTAAAAATGTCACAACACACTCAAAAATTAAAACAGTTGAAATTAATCTAAAAAATTATGAAAAATACGAAATTGATAACTAAATAAACTAAATAATACCTTAATATGAAGAAAACGTTGAAAAGTAGGCCGGAAAAGTGATAAAGTCGCCGGAAAAAATGGAGCTTGTTTTTTATTCCTTTTTGATTTTTGTAACTTTTGTGGAAGAGAGTAGATGAATGTAAGAAGAAATCAAGTAGTGGTGTAGTGTGAGATGAAGTTTTGTGGAAGAAAATTTTCGAGTGGTGGGGTTTGGGTGTGGGGTGCGGCGGCAAGAAAAATTTAGGGAAGAAGAAGAAGAAAAAGAAAGGGTCCCCGTTTTTTTATCCATTTAGACCCCGGATCGGTCCGGGTTCAGGGCCGGATCGGTCCGTGCTCATTTTTTTCACTTTTTCCGATTTTATTACTTTTTATGATTTTTTTTATTAAAACTTATAAAAATTCTTATAAAACTTAATTAAACTTGATTAAAACTTCATTAAAAACTTTAAAAATAAAATTTGAAGGTAATCTAATAATTTTATAACAATTTCTAAAAATTTAATAAAATCTTTATAACACTTAATAAAAAGCTTATAAAAATTTAATAAATTTATATTAACTCTTATAAAACATCTAAATTAAAACTCAAAAAGAACTTTTATAAAACTTTTATAAAACTCCTCAAATTTCATAAAGATCCAATTTTATAAAATTTTCAGAAGTTATGCGAAAATTTTATAAAATAAAACATAACAAAAGACTCGAAACTTAAGGTGTTCCTGATTCTTCAATTTCTAAATCTTCCAGAGTTCTGATGTAACGTTCAATCAATCTAACTCCTACAAACGAGGCATTTAAATAATCTCTCGGAATTCCATCGGGATTTTCGGATAACCACCTAATTGGTCCCTTCCTAACAATATTCAAACACTCATCTTGGGATTTGGTTGTGTTCTTCCCACAGCCTCCAACATGTTCACTTTTTCCACAGATTCTGCATCTCATCAGAAATTTTGCCCTTCTTTTTATTGCACTTCTTGATGTTCCATTACAAACTTCTCTCAATCTAATCTCTCTCAACAATTTCTTGTTTTGTTCAAAAACTAAAGCTTCTATAGCAAACGCGACATCTTTATCAAGGCCTAATTTTAAAAGTAAAACAAAAACTCCTAATCTATCTAAAAAAGGCATCCAGTTCTTTTACGTCTATCCGGTAAAAGACGAAAAGAGTTTAAACATAAAAACACAGAAAAGTAGAGTAAAGATAGATAGCACCTGGTATTCGGCTGATTTCAGTTTCTCTGCTTTTCAGTTTTTTCAGTTTTTCTGCTTTTTCAATTTGTCGGGGGATCAATCAGTAGCATTACTTCTTTTTTCAGTGTGATTCCTTCTCCCTCCACAAATAACTTTACTCTGTGGCCATTGACTATAAAAGTTGTATTTCCATCAGTTAGTTCAACAGCTCCAGATTTGTAAACCCGTGTTACTTTAAATGGACCTGTCCATCTTGATTTAAGCTTACCCGGAAACAACCTTAAACGTGAATTGTACAAAAGCACTCGATCATCTATATGGAACTCACGTTTAAAGATTCTCTTATCATGGAAAGATTTCATGCGTTCCTTGTAGATTCGAGCATTTTCATAAGAATCGAGACGAAATTCTTCTAGTTCTGTTAATTGAAGCAATCTATGATCACCGACAGCCTTAGGATCGAAATTCAGAAATCTAATAGCCCAGAAGGCTCGGTGTTCTAACTCAACTGGGAGATGACAAGACTTACCAAAGACTAGCTTATAGGGAGAACAACCAATTGGTGTTTTAAAAGCTGTTCTGTACGCCCATAATGCATCATCTAATTTAATTGCCCAGTTTTTACGATTTGATTCCACTGTTTTCTCCACGATTCTTTTGATCTCTCTATTTGACACCTCTACTTGTCCACTGGTTTGCGGATGATAGGGCGTTCCTAACTTATGCGTTACACCATATTTTTCAACTATCTTAGTAAATGGTCTATTACAAAATTGTGACCCTCTATCACTAATGATAGCCCTCGGAATGCCATATATGGTAAATATATTCTTTTTAAGGAATCTTATGACAACTTTGGTATCATTAGTTGGAAGAGCTTCAGCTTCTACCCATTTTGAAACATAATCTACCATTACAAGAATAAATCTTTTTCCAAACGATATAGGAAAAGGTCCCATGAAATCTATACCCCAAACATCAAATAACTCACATTCTAAAATAGGTTGCATAGGCATTTCATGTTTTTAGATACATTTCCCCATTTTTGACAAGATTCACAAGATTTAACATACTTATAAGCATCTCTATATGGTGTAGGCCAATAAAAACCACATTGTAAAACTTTAAAAGCAGTTTTCCAACCTCCATGATGACCTCCTGCCTCACGATCATGACAAAACGATAAAACACTTAAAATTTCATTATCAGGCACACATTTTCTGATTATCCCATCCGAACATTTATGGAAAAGGTCTGGTTCCTCCCAGTAATAAAATTTTAAGTCATAAAAGAACTTCTTTTTCTGCTGCCAAGTCCATTGAGACGGAATATAGTCACAGGTTAAGTAATTAATGATATCTCCAAACCAAGGTGACATTTCCTTAGAAGGAATTTTATTCTTTAATAACTGCATGGTTGAAGGAGTATCTATTCTAAACAGTTGTTCATCAGGAAATGAATCTTTTATTTCATTTCCTATTTCTTCATTTTCCATTCTACTTAGATGATCTGCTACTACATTCTCACTTCCTTTTTTATCCTTAATTTCAATATCGAATTCTTGAAGTAAGAGAATCCATCTAAGAAGACGAGGTTTAGCATCTTTCTTACTCAGTAAATACTTCAGTGCTGAATGGTCTGCATAAATTATTACCTTAGAACCAACAATATACGATCGAAACTTATCTAAGGCAAAAATCACAGCCAACAGTTCTTTTTCTGTAGTTGCATAATTTAGTTGAGCAGTGTTTAATGTATGAGATGCATAGTAAATAGCTTTGAGAATTTTGTTATATCTTTGACCTAAAACAGCTCCTACAGCTAAATCACTGGCATCACACATAATCTCAAATGGCAAACTCCAATCTGGTGCTACTAAAACTGGTGCAGTAGTTAACCTCGCTTTTAGGGTCTGAAAAGCTTCCATACATTTACTGTCAAAGTTAAAAGGTACTTCTTTTTCAAGCAAATGACTTAGAGGCTTTTCTATTTTCGAGAAATCTGCAATGAATCTTCTATAAAATCCTGCATGTCCGAGAAATCCTCTTAGAGTCCTTAAATTAACTGGTGGAGGTAACTTTTCAATTATTTCGACTTTAGCTTTATCAACTTCAATACCTTCTTCAGAGATTCTATGACCTAGAACAATTCCTTCTGATACCATTAAGTGACATTTTTCCCAGTTTAGTACTAGATTGGTATCTTCACAGCGTTGTAACACTCGTTCTAAGTGTAAAAAACAAAGATCAAATGAGTCTCCGTAAACACTAAAGTCATCCATAAAAATTTCTAAGAATTTCTCAACCATATCAGCAAATATAGCCATCATACACCTTTGAAACGTAGCTGGTGCATTACATAAACCAAACGGCATTCTTTTATAAGCAAAAGTTCCATAAGGACAAGTGAAAGTAGTTTTTCTCTATCTCCTGCTGCAATGAATATCTGTAAATATCCTGAATAACCATCTAAGAAACAGTAATACTTATGTCCACTTAAACGTTCCAACATCTGAACTATGAATGGAAGCGGATGATGATCTTTCTTAGTATGATCATTTAGTTTTCTAAAATCAATGCACATTCGATAACCTGTAATCTCTCTTGTCGGAATCCATTCATTCTTTTCATTCTCTTTCACTGTGAAACCTCCTTTCTTTGGTAAAACTTGAGTTGGACTAACCCATTCACTATCTGATATGGGAAAAATTATCCCCATTTCTAATAGCTTAATGACCTCTTTCTTAACAATTAACTGCAAATTTGGGTTGAGGCGGCGTTGCGGTTGAATACAAGGTTTAGCATCTTCCTTCAGAATTATCTTATGAACGCAAATCTCAGGGCTAATACCTCGAATATCGGCAACTGTCCATCCAAAAGCTTTCTTATGATTTTTCAACATTCTAAGTAATTGATCTTCTTGTTGCTCAGTTAAAGATGATGAAATAATAACCGGTAATAGATTATTAGTTTCAAGAAAAGCATACTTCAGATTTAAAGGTAATGGTTTCAATTCCAAATTCTTAGGTGGATCTTTCAGTGATGGTTTAAGAACTGGTCCTTCTAGTTCTAATTCCAAATACTTATGCCATTATGGTTTAAAAGTAAAACTTCCTTTATCTAGAGAAAGGATTATCTCTTCCATTTCGGTGTCTTTCTCATTTTCCTTATAGATAGACAAAGTTAAGCATTCTTCTAATCTGTCTTCAAAAGTTGGTAACTGAATATCATAGACAGAAAGAATATCTTCTATAAAAGAACATGATTCTGGTAATTTGTATGGATGGTTCATAGCTTTGAAAATATTGAAAGTAACTTCATCTTCATTGACTCTCAGAATTAACTCTCCTTTCTGGACATCTATTAAAGTTCTTCCTGTAGCTAGAAATGGTCGACCTAAGATAAGTGGCGCTGAATATCTTTCTTCCATTTCCATAACTACAAAGTCTACTGGAAAATAGAACTTGTCTACTTTAACCAATACATCTTCAATAATTCCTTTAGGGTATTTAATCGATCTATCTGCCATCTGCAGAGTCATTTCAGTTTTAGTAAGCTTTCCTATGCCTAGCTTCTTATAATCCTCATAAGACATGAGATTTATACTAGCTCCAAGATCACATAAGACCTTCTTAAACAGAAATCCTCCAATTTCACATGGAATGGTAAAACTTCCAGGATCTTTCAGTTTAGGTGGTAACATATGCTGCAAAACTGCAGAACATTCTTCATTTAGACATATATTCTCATATTCTTCTAATTTTTTCTTGTTTGACAGAATATCTTTCAGAAACTTTCCATAAGCAGGCATACTAATTAGAGCTTCGATAACAGGGATATTAACATGAATATGACGAAAAGTATCAAGGAAACGAGCATACTTCTGATCAGTTTTAATCTTTTTAATTTGATCTTTAGGTGGGTAAGGTAAAGATTCTAAATCTATAACCGTTGATCCCAAAGTCATTTTCTCTTTTCCTTTTTCCTTAAACTTTTGAGTATTACTTGATCGCCAAGTATCAGGTTCTTGAATTTTTTCCTTTAAAACATTCTCTGAATCAATCTTTACTTCAGATTCCTTCTGTTCTTCTTGTTTCTCATCCTTGTTTTAATTATCTTCCATTCTAACATGTTCCTTGAATAAAGTCTTTAAATCTTTATCCATGGGATCTTTCAAAATCCTAGGGATTTTTACCCATTTTTCACCTTCATTCTCAGGTTCCAAACTTCTATTCCTTTTCAAGAAATTCTCTATAATTTCTTCTTCCTCATCAGTGAATTCAAGTTCATCTTTAGTTTCATCATTTTTTCCATCTAAATCATTTTCTACTTCATTATTCCCGAAGTTTTCTACTCCATTACTACCACAGAGTTTTCTACTTCTTATAACTACAACATTTACCTCTCTTGGGTTTCTTTCAGTATTACTTGGTAATCCTCCAGGAGGTCTACTGTTATTACGTTCACCTTCCCTACTCAAATGATCTTCCATATTCCTTAATGAGTCTTCTATCATTCTCGTTCTGGTATCATGTCCACTCATAGATGTTTTCATTAAACTTATATCTTTAGTGACTGTACCAATAGAAGTCATCATTGTTTCCATATTCTTAGCTTGAGTAGATACTACACCCATCATATTTTCCATTAGTTTTTCCCATTTTTCAACTCCTTCTGCAGGTTGAGTTGAACTTTGAGTTACTGGTATACTTTGAGTGGTATGTTGAGGATAGGATCTAGGTAATGATTGTAAATTCTGATTAGATGTGTTTTCTTGATAAACTTGATTATTATTCATATTCCTATAAGGAACTGGATATGGCGGTTGTCCTTGCTTACTAGGGTTTTCAGACTATCGATAAGTAGGGTGATCTCTTCTAATCGCATTAAACGAGTTTGAATATGCATTGTTCAAATTCCTATGCTGCTAAAGAAAACTCACCTCCTCTCTTGAATATCCTGTTGGTTCTTCGATCCCTATTGTCATATTATCCTGATTTGAGTATTCAGTTGGTGTACTATTTCTGAACTTTGGTTTTTCTTTGATTGTAGGCCATCAAATTTCCTACTCAAATTTTCTAAATGTGCTAAAACTTCTGTATTAGATGTACATTCTCCTGCAAAAGCTACTTTTCTGGTGCTAGAACTGGTTTCCCACATTCTATTATTTTTGGAAATCTTTTCTATAGCATCGTAAACTATTTGAGCTTCACTCATCATTAAAGAACCACCACATGCATGATCTACATCCGCACGTGAGTCTTTTCTTAATTTACGACATAAAAGTTGAATTTGCATATCTAAGGAATAACCATGATCGGGACAAGCTCTTAACAATTTTTTAAATCTTTCCCAGGCATTCCCAAGCGTTTCTTCAGATCTTTGTCTAAAGTTAGCAACCTCGATTTTTAATTCCAAATTTCGTCCTGGAGTGAAATATTGTTTCAGAAATTCAGTTTGAATATCCTCCCAACTAGTAAGTGAATGATGTGGAAGAGACATAAACCAATCTCGGGCTCGTCCTTTTAGAGAAAAAGGAAACATAGTCATCCTCGTTAGTTCCTTATGAGCACCTTGACTTTTGGCTGTATTGCACAGTTCTTCAAAAAGATAGAGATGATGATGTGGATCTTCATCATCCTCTCCTAGGAATTGGGCTCTTGCGTCAATTAAACCAAAAAGATGAGATTTAATTTCGAAATTATTCGCTCCTTCATTGGGTAAAAGTATGGGATTATTAGTCTGGTTCCTTCTTACGGTTTGATCACAGATAGGTCTCGGGTTTGGTGGGTTATTACGATTATTCTGGTTCTGATCTTGATTATTTCTATTAATTTGATTATTATTAGGGTTAACAAGGTTTTGTCCATGCCCTGGAGCATGATCTAGCCTCTGTTCATTTGTTTCATCACTAGTTTCAGCCATTTCTTTATTTCTGTTTGAAGATGATTCTTGGTCAGGATTTCCCTGACTAGTATGACCACGTTTATTCTCTACTCTTAACTGCCTTTCGTAAGTGTTTATGTCAGGCTTATAAGGAGTGAGCGGGGCCTTACCACTTCTGGTCATCAACTAACGAAAATAGAAAAATTGCTCGAAAAAGAAGAAAATTGGTAACAAAAGAAAGTAGTACCAACGAAAAATAAAATAGAAATGAGATAAGAAAAAGTGTTGATTTATTCTCCAGAATTTTGAGCTAATACAAGTAGTAACCATAGACACAAAGAAAGAAATTAGCGACGTGTTCCCCGGCAACGGCGCCAGAAAGCTGACAGGACCTTTTCTACTGCTATTATAATCCTTAACCGGCAGTGTACCGGGTCAAATTATAGTGCTAGTGTGGTGAGTCAGAGTGTCGAATCCTCAGGGAAACATGGTAATTCTTCTAAGTGTGGTTAAACACCAAAGAGATGTTATTAACTCGATCTAAACCGCAATTTTATAACACATATTACTACTATTCTACTTAACATAAAATAAATGCGTAATTTAAAAGTTATTCTAATATAATATATATATATATATATATATATATATATATATATATATATATAATATATATATAGATACCAATATATTTATAGGACAAGCCAAAGTTTATATAATTGATTTATACGATCTTTTTCAGTAAACGGAATGTGCTCGATCTTTCCTTTTATATTAGGTCCAATTGAGTAAATGAAACGGTGCACTCCTGAGGTTAACAATTCCTCCTCACACGAGCGTATGAAATTGCCATATGTCATTGTCATCAGTTCAATCTCCACAACTGCCCCATGCTAATCTCAGTTAGTCTGAACAGGTACCGAGTACAAATCTACCCCGGATAAAAGAGGTTATTCCGTTTGTCAAACGGCCGAAGTTATTCAAAAGGCTCCGGTTGTCAAGCGGATCGATTTAACTTTCCGGTGTTAGTTTCAATTAAACCGTTGATTTTAACATTATTACGATCTCGAGCACAATTTTAATAAGGTTCATCTTTCCCAAGACAAATCTGCCCCCGGGTAGGAAATAGGATTCCGTTGTCACGCTTTACGCACGGCCAATTTTACCCTCCGGTTTTTCTATCTTTTATCTCATATCCTAACTTCTCTGGTCAGTTCATCGTTAGGTTATATGTTGCGATTCATCTTGGTTAATTACGTCAATCCGAATATTATCAATACGTTACAAAATAGAAAAAGATTCAATTAACTCAATTTTAGTCAATTTTAATTAGACAACATTCCTTTACCGAAAAGATCGAAATAAAACGATTACATAACTTTGGCTAGTTATTTAGACTTAGCTAAAAAACATTATAACGACTAAAAAGATAAAATTAAACATAACAAACATAAATACTTTAGAAATTTACCCGATTACAAATGCTGAATCAGAGTCGTATTCTTCCGGACATTACAACGACTTCAACAACACCGAACTTCCGATAATTTCCCGAGCATTACAACAATACTACGGTATTATTATTTTTGGCATAAGGCCTATTTACAAACTACTAAATAAAAGATAATAGAGAATATATATAGAATATTGTATATATATATTGGTACACTCGTTTCGATTTGCAACCGAGCTTCTTCTATAGATGAAAGTCCTTGAGCCGGACCGGGCCGAGATTAAGCCGGACCGGGCCGGTGTAATGATTAACTCCACCTCCTTTGAGTAGTCAGCATGTGCGGTGATATATATATATATTATAATTATATATAACTTATAAAATTCATATCTCGAGTTCTGGATCTCCAAAAATCATGATTCAAGAGGCTTCGGAAAGCTCTCGGGAAAATCTACAACTTTCGTGAAGGACTCTTCTTCAGATGATGTCGTTTTGATGAGCCATTTGTTTGTCGAAGATATTTCTCGATTACCACTAAATTAAATCGATTAGCCACTTGACCACTTCGATTGACCACTTGACCACTTAAGCAATTCGATTGACCATTTAAGCTCGTGACATTCTCTAAATCCTCCAAAGACATAATTACACTTCACAATGTCGTTTATCGGGGTCTTGGTTTATAAATCAGCAATAAAATATCACAAATACCCACGTAAATCTGACACGACACTCCGATTTACTAAAATCGGTACAAAACGATAACTTTTACTATTATTACTAAGTTTTATTACTAACTATACTAAATTATAAAGATTAACATTTCATATCATCTATATCATAATTTCATATATTTTATATAGAATTCGTTGATAAAACATAATAATATAACGTATATTTAATCATATAAAAGTAGTATATCAACTTCACAGGCTTTGAAAATAATTGGATGTTTGACTTTCAAAGAGAAGTCAGAGTTTACCAAAGAAAAGAGAGAAAGAACTAGAAAGAGCAAGAAGGAGATAGAAACTAGATCAGCACACTTACACTTCTTATTTTATTTGCTGATCCTAGTTTGTAATAACATTGAACAAATGAGATTTTAATGGAGGATGACTGAATTCGTTCTGTTTTTGTTTTAATCTTTTTGCTTCTTTGTAAGGAGGGTAATGGCATCATCACTAAAAATATGGAAATTGCTTGACATATTTTAAATTTTAATGATGAGTGCCAGACTAGCTGTTATATAGCAAAGGAAAAAAAGATTTCTAGATCAAATGTATAGGGTTATTAGAGTTTGATCTTTGTGTAGGTTTCATCAAAACAAGCACAGTAAAAAGGTCAGTTGACTTAATCAGCAGACCTGTCTAGGTCAGTAGAGTAACTAGGTCAGTAGACTATCTAGAAACCTGCTGAAGATTGAAGGATGAGGGTTCAAACTCAGTTATTGAAGGCTGAAGGATCAAACTTAGTATTTGAAGTCAATGATATGGAATCAGAATTTAGGTAAGTCTGTGATGACCTAAACTGATTACATATACCTTGTATACAAGGTCTAAGTTCCATATGATAAGTGAGGATTAGAATATGTTCAAAATGGTGTACTCTAACTTCACAATAAAAAGTTAGATGAGAATAAGTCAGCTGAAGTGTTGTTAAAACACAACAGACCAAAATCAGTTGACTGATATGTACTTTAGCAGACCAAAATCAGCTGACTGACAGTGTCAGTACTATGAACTTTGACAAAAAGGAAGTCAAGATGAAGACAAGCCTCAAACGGCTTTATTTGAATTTCCAACATAAGTCACATGTCCCACACCTATAAATAGGAGACTCCTGACATTGTTTGAAGATGATGAAAATAGATGAACAACAAATAATCCATACGAAGCTATCAAGTTTTATCAAGAAAAACACACCTGCTGACATACTGAGTTTAAACTTACTGATCAAGAAATTTCTTCAAGTGTAACCTGCAATCAAGTTACATCAAGTATACACACTCGAAGACCTCAAGTTGCTGATCATTTCATCCTGATCAAGATGCTGAAAGCTGAATCACTTACTTCATTCAAACCTTCTTTTATAAGAAGTTTGTTGAAGACAGAGAAGCATCCTTTAGGTGTCAAGGATTTTTGTTTGTGGTGGAGCTGGTGAAGAGGCAATCCTACCCTTCATGGACCAGTGGAAGACTTTGAAGCAGCAATCCTACTTGTTTCTTGTTTTTAGTTTGTGAAGCCATAGTCATTGGTGAAGGACAAACAGTTTAGGGATTTTTGTAACGGCAACCTCAAAGATCTCTAGTGAATTTCATCCAACATCACAGGAGAAGAGTGGACTGACCGGATTACACCACCTGGAAACACTATAAATTTTCCCTACTTACTTTCTGCATTTACTTTCTGTTATTTGCATGCAAATCACATCCACCTACTGAAACTAGCAACTGAATCACACACTTACACTACTGAGTATCCAATACTTAGTATCATCTTTTCAACAAGAAGTAATTAGGCTTAATTGAATATATTCCGCTGCAACAAATTCAGTAACATCAACAGTCAGCAGACTACTGAGCAGTCAGCAGGCTACTGACCTTACGGAGTTTGTCAACTCCAAAAGTTTTAAGTGTTAACTTTATTCACCCCCATGTAAACATAACCAAAGCCTTTTCAAAGGACCAACATAAGGCCAAGCAAGAAACATGCTTCTTTTCCATCAAGAAGGGCATACTCTCGCTCTGCTTGGAAGAGCCTATGAGCTCTCCGCTGTGAACGCTGGGCCATTTTGGCCAGTGCACTTCGATTACCCCGGCTACCTCAGGCATTACTCTTTAATTGTGGGGGAACCATCTTGTCATCTATTAAATCTACTCCAACACTGGACAAGGTAGGTTGTGCCTCCTGCTGCGCTTGGTTGTGGTCCCTTTCCTGAAGTAGAACTGTCATAAAATCTTGCTCACTAGGACTTTACCACAAATTTCTTCTGCCTATCCCACACATCTTCTATTTCAATGATTTTCACATCTCCAGAGCTTGAGCTAATACGTCACTCTCTAGGTCGATTGGGTAGCGGCTCTAGGATCCTAAAGACTTGAGCATCATTGTTAACTTTAAGTGTAATGTTGCTACAGTCGTAATCCTGAATATCTCGGCTGGTTGCTTAAAATTGATGTCCCAACAAAACATTCGCAATCGGATCATCGAGGATGTCCAAGACCAGAAAGTCGGCGGGGAAGTAAAAACTTCCCACCTTGAGATTACAGTATTTCCGCACAATCTACAAAACGCATGATGCGCTTCTGGTTCCTATCAACCTTAATGTTTGCATGCTTCCAAACTGAAAAGGGAAGAATGTTACAGCTAGAACCCAAGTCACACATCCCTAGTCCTAAGGATACTCTATTTATCGAGACATGGAGCCTAAAGGTGCATGGGTTTTCCTAGTTTGACTATCGCATCTAAGTCTGGGTAATCCTCAGGCTCAGAGAACATAGTATCAGGATCCTCTGCTGAATCATCATCAGAAGAGGGTACATGTGTAATCATTAAAGGAGACTTACCTTGGCGGTAATCTTCGTACTCCTTTAGGTTTGCTTCTGCCTTCTTCTCAAATTCCACTTGTTTCTTATCTTCTTGGTATTTCTCCCACACTTTGGAACCGGGATACATCAAGATGGGTACGATGTTTTGAACTGTGCATGGCATCGTGCTGGTTTGGAAAAAAAATTTCTAAGAAGAAATCAGAAATGATTAGTACTTCCTGCAAAAGAGACCAAAAAAAATATGAAACACATTTAGCGACCTTCCGCTTCAGTTAGGTTTGGACCCTACTGCTGTGGACCTATTAACTGAAAACTAACAGGAATAAACATAGAATCATAGAGATGATAAGAGTTTGAATTTCTGGAACTCGATTCATCGCACTGACACCACGCTGAATGGAGCCCTGATTTTCTCTCTTTGATCTTACAGTGTTGTGGGAACATACAGAATGACTCAAAGTTCTAATTAAAATATTATAACAGAAAAACAAACAGTTCTTAATTAGATATCAATGAATTTATTACTAAAGTTGGCCATTGTTCCCGACAACGGCGCCAAAAACTTGATGCGGCGCGTGAGGTCGCTTATACTAGAAAGAGTACTAGGTCAAATCCTAGAATAGAAATGGCGAATGTAGGTCGATCCCATGGAGACAATACAACTTAGGAATAAAAGCACTTAATCTAACTAAGAATACACAAACGGTCATTGACCAACATAACAACGGAAATAACATGGTATTCCTCCATTCCCAACCTATCTCCCAACTTGGTGCAACTGATCTTTATGTGTACTTCCCCTAGTAATTCCCTGAATCAATCAAACAAGTTACTAATTCATTTTTAGCTATGGGTGCAGTCTCATAACCTTGTATACTTCCATTGAAAGGACAGTAAACGTCTATGTGCAGTTAACCTCCTTATATGGTTGTATTAAGCCACACGAATTAAGTACTAGAAAGTGCCGGCTCAAGACCGAGAACCTCCCTAAGTAGCTATCGTGGATTGACTAGCACGTTCCAAGAGATCGATCCATACCATGTCATGATTAACACTTCACTTTATCGCCCATCATGTTAATTTACAATGTACAATAAGTAGATTGGCCAGATCTAACCTACTGCTAATTAAACCTTTCGATCAATGAAAGTGACGCTGAATCTCAAGATTAAGGTGACCTAAAGTTTCCTCGATTCAACGGTGTAGACCGCCGCTGAATCGAGTGCGGTGGTTCTTACTTCTAGAACTACATTGTTTCGTTATGATTAATTCTGGTAATTACGGGGTCGTTACACATTCAGATCAAGTACAACACATAAAAGCAAGTAATCTACCATAACTATGACATAAGGAAGCTTCATACCTTCGGTTATGGAGATCAAACTTGATCTACTCAAGTTAGAGATGGCGTCGAAGAAGGGAAACTGGAAATCAACTCAGAATTGCAAAAGATAAATCTTTATTTCATGAATAATGCAAAAGTATGTGACAAATCTACATTGTATATGAAAAGCTTATGTTACAATCGAAATCTGTGGATTTATATAGACAATTTAGCCGAAATATGACTCAAATAAACCCTAGCCAACATAGTAAACGCTTTAAGGTTAATTTCATGTCTTTCAAGAACTTGATAGGTCGGTGATGGGCCCTGAGATATTGAGCCCAACTGCAACTCTTTTTCCTGACAGATCTCTTCATAGACTATTTCAACTTGGCCCCATGACTTTCAGGGGTGTAGATCCATGCCTGAGCTGCTCTGGAATAAGGTACTCTTGTAAAACATGTAACACTATGCAGAACAGTAACAAATCCATAAGGAAATCTGGCAAATGCAGAATCAACACCTAGAGAACACACACTATGCAATTAACATGTATTTCGAATAATATTCCGATTATCTTTCTTCTCTCGAGCATACTTCGGATAAATAGAGGTATAGTTTAAGGTACTAAATATCATGTTATCAATATACTTTAACTGATTGTTGAAGGTCAAAGAAAAGAAATGTGAACACCACAAAGGGTAAAATGGGGCAAAGGCTTGTGAGTGAGTAGGGAAAAAGAAAAAATCAGAGAGAAATCTTTCAAAAAGAATAATAAAAAGAAAAAAAAAAAGAGAAAAGCATAAAGGCGGTAAGGGAAGCAAACTCGGAGCATAAGACGCACGACCCTCGCATAAAAATGAAAACAAACGAGGACCTTTGAGTAGTACTCGTTCCCCGAGTCTGCCCGGCCTGATTAAGGTTTCATGTTGTGCAACTGAGTCTTAAGGTGAGAAGAGTGAGTGTATGAACAGGTATGTTAAGATTGCGAGGATAATATAACTTGATTCTTTTCACAAATGCACTATCATGACGATTTATCACACGACACCTTGATGCATTGATAAGTGATGATTAATGAGAAGCTCATGGATTGCTGCTTGAAATATGTTCTGCCTAAAATCTTTAATGACATGTTATAATTAGTGGGGATTGTTTTTGGAGGTACATTCCACCTCGATACTCTGATCGAGCACGAGCAAAGGGCTAGTGAGGGGTAGTTGATGACTGTTAAAATAGCATATCCTACGGCATCAACATTCTACCTATTATGAGATAAAAAGAGTTCTTTCGGCCTTCAAATGTGAACCATTTGTGTTGAATCCGATATGTCGGGTTCACGGGATGAGAATTTGATATTTTGAATTATTATATCCGGAATTGGTATTATTTCGTGTTTTATTGTATAATTTTCAGATTATGAAAGTTGGGCCACGAGTTAAGGACGGATTATGAAGTGGGCTGCTGAAAAGAACAGAGCTATGGTAATCCGGAACTTCCAAGTTAAGTCGGCAGAAGAAAATGTACGAAAATGACCTCGATTTTTCGGGAGCAGCACCGACGCGTCGAGCACCGAGAACCTTCCACAACGTGTTTTCTTGGACGAGGGGTAGTTTTTAGAGTTATCTGTGTCAGTTTTAGCACTATAAATAAGAGGCACCATCCTCGTTTTCAATGTACAATTTTCACTCAAGACAAATATTATGCAATAAATGTTCTTTGTTCTTTATTTATTTTATTTATGAGTTCTAGTCACGGATCTGACGGATATGCCTCTTAGGGAGAGATCTGAGGGAGATCTACGCTTATCTTTGAGGGTACGATTTTCTGGCTAGATGTAGATCCGTCGTTGTTCTTGTATGATTAGTATGCTTTGATTGTTTAGATTAGTTCTGATTATGTAGTAGTTAGTTTATTTTACCCCATATATATGTATAGATCTGAATCGTTGGTGAAGAAATCTTGAAATAGAGGTTGTGTTCTCTCGATGCATCGACGATCTATATCGATGAATCGAGATACCTAGTAAATCATGTTTCATGATAATCGGCGCCATCTACATCTGATCGACAAATTTAATTAACATGTTTGTAGCCTGTCAACTATTTGAATGTCATCGTAAATTAACACGAAGGACGATAAAGTGAAGTGTTAGTTCGGAATAGTCTTGATCGATCCTTAGGAATGTGTTAGTCAATCCACGATAGATGCTTAGGGAGGTCTTTGGTCTTGAGTCGGCTAGTCCTTATTCTTATTGCATATGAATTAATACAACCAACGAAGGAGGTTAATTGCACATAGGCACCTACTGTCCTTTCAATGGAAGTAGCGTAACATTAAGGATTAGTACCCATAATTGTTAAAGATCTAAAATTCATCACGAGATAGATAAATTCATATATTGGGGGGAATAACTAGACTAATACATTAGAAACTCTTTTGTGTTTTTGTTTAACTTGCTTAATCTTTTGTGTTTATTGCCGCCATTGTTTATGTTCTGCCAGCATTGTTGGTCGTAGACCGTTTTTGTGACACTCATTCTGAATTAAACGTATCTTACGAGTCTCTGTGGGATTCGATCTTGACTCGCCAGTACTCTGTTACGATAGAAGTAGTCCTATTGCTAGTAGTTGTGCATTGCATGCGGATCATTAAGCATAGGCAAAAAAAGACATTTGCAACAACAATTTATTTCCAAGAGAGGTGATTAAACATCATTTTGTTTATATTAAAGATACACCAGCTTCACAAAAATCAATGGTTCGCACTAATATGACTAACGATCCAAATAATTGAGGTGTTTTTATTATATATATGATATGTATCCATTATATAAAATATGTTTTATGCTCGTTCTCATATATGTCATGTTATGTGTTACGAAAATTCACCGTAGTTGTTTCTTGTCTGCTCTTCAAAGCTTGTACGTAACACATTATGAGATACATATTTTGTTTTTGAGAATATTATGAGATACATATCGATATAATCAAAAATGGAAACTTTTGTCCGAGAAGGTGGACTTACACGATGGTGGATATTAATTTTCTTCAGGAGAAAAAAGTCAAAAAAAAAAAAAAAAAAAAACATTTTTATAGGCAAAAATTGAGTAATATTTATTTTTTAGCGGCGCTTCCCGTTCCGGTTAAGGTAGACCCATCCGCCCCTACCTTAGAACCCATATTTCTTTTTTTTTGATAAGAAAGAACCCATATTTCACTGGTCAAAGGATGGAGCTAGCTCGTCAAAGCACATCCCTCCACCCTCAGGACACTTGCATAACTGATAAGTCCAGTCTAGACATTCGGTGTCAGATGTGCATGGGGTGTATTCACAAGGAATTTCCAAGTAGCACTCTCCTGCAGGAGAACAGGCGCAACGATCACCATATTTTAAACAGTCCTCGTAATCCTCGCAAACTTGACCACCACATTTATCAGGCTCCTTATGAAGTTGCCTCAGCATGACATTTTTGTGGGAATAGGCTGTCTCCTTTGCTTGCTCAACATTCACTGTGAAATGAAAAGTTGAAATTTGTGAACGAGGGAAATGAATATATACAATAATGATATGTAATTCAACACCAGGTTAACAATGAATTAATACAAAGGAAATGTTAAGTGATTGGATACTAATTAAGCTAATGAAAACAGTTAAGTTTCAATGTAAATAATAATGCATTTGAAATAAAGATTGAATTGAAGATATCCTACCATGAAACTTATCGGTTACAAAATCAGCATTGGATGCTAAAACAATGGCAAGTAGTAGCATGCATGTGAACACCATCACCTTTTTCTTTTTTGAGTTGGAGGTCATTATCCTTGGCCCTTCCTTCTTTGCTTTTATGTGGAAACTACTAATCTTAATGCAGTGATCGAGAATGGTGTGTAAATTCTTTCTTCCTTTATGTGCCCTTTTATAGTTCAAGGATTGCCGCCTTTGCTCACTGTGTACATATATGTCACATAATAATAATAATAATAATAATAATAATAATAATAATAATAATAATAATAATATATGGATGTATTATGTATATAAATACAGACCCAAGTGGAGGAGGATGGATGAGTGCCCCCACTAAAATCTAAAAAAAAAAAAGGTTTTCCAAAAAAAGGAAATCGTAAAAAAATGTAACTTTAATTTATCGTTTTTTTTTTCATACAATTATTATTTTTTTGATACAACATATAACTTTATTGTTAAATAATTTAAAAACACTACTAATTCTCTTACTATATTTTTGAATTTGATCCGTTATTCTATTCAGATTCTTTTTCAGGATCTGTCACCATATATATATATATATATATATATATACTAGCCTTTTACCCGTGCGATGCACGGCGGAAAAGATAAAATATATATACATCTATACTATATCTAATTTCACACACATGAGAAGATAATAATTTATTATGAATTTAGTTAATATTAGCACCTGATATTTCCATTAAATATAAATACTTTTTTAAAAAATACAACTGTAATTTAACATAAAATAAATTAATGCAATCCTGCATAAAAGTATTGTAAGTAAAAAAGGTATATGCTACATTTATAACATTAAATAAATTTAACACCACTATTGGTTGCAAATGGTATGAGTAATTAAGATATATCAGGAAAAACCACTAACACTAATTTAGGGAAAACTGAAACAAAAAAAAGAGAAAAGTGAATCTGTAAACTGATGTCCATTAACAATTTATAAAAAATCTAACAAACGGAAGAAAAAGAAAGATATAAATTACCACCATTTAACCCAAATGAGTCTTTTGTATTAGGAAGTTCCCCATTATCTATCACATAGACAACGCAATTGGAATCTAGTCCGATATTAATTTTTCTCATGTTAAAAGTATACTCTCCCCATTATCTCTTTCATTTTCCTCTAGTCCAAAGCCCGTGCAATACACGGTTTAGTATCAATTTTGAAAACGATTCTATACTTTCAATACATAGAATGTTCCGAAAAAAGAAATATTACTATACTAACTCAATAATCACCAGAAAAAGATTGAAATAAGAAAGTGAAGGATCAATAAAAGGCATTACGGGTTACATAAGTGACATACATTATGCATATACAACCACATGAATATTTTCAAGTTTCAAGCTCTCTCAAGCTCAAGAATATATGACGTAAGCGTCAATAATGAAAACTGAAATAGGCGTCGGAAAGAACCAAGTACCTGCATTAAAATTAAGTTCAATGGTAAGGAGAAATAGAGTACACATAGACATATCTCATTAATGCCTATTACACTAAATGATTGACTTCACCTCAGACAATCTAAACAATCAAGCATGTGAATTGATAACATGTGCATAATAATCCGTGAAATAATTTCTGTTTTTTGGTTGTAAAAGAAAGTGACCAAGGATTTGAATAGTTAGCTGTATGCTTCATTTGCTTTTACCAACCATAAGACTGGCATGTGTAAGAATTTGCAAAAGTCACCAAGATTAGAGTCAATAATACAATTGCATGTATTTAACGTTAATTAGAAGGAAAAAAAAATTAAAAAAATAAGGTATCATATTCGTAAGTGACAACACTTCTTATAAAATGAATTACCATCAATGAAGGAAGGTGATCATAAAACACATTCCATGCCACAACAAACCTTTGTGCCTCGCCAACAATGACATACCGGGCTTATTTATAATCTGATTAGCCACTTGTCTTCTGTAACAAATACATTTTACCTCAATTCACAAATGAAAAAATATTTCATCTCAATTCACAAACATGAAAATGATCAATAAACGAAAAAGAACAAAAGTAAACACAGTGAGACTCTGTGAGAGTAAAATAAGTCAACCAAAGTATACTACATTACCAAATCACAAATATTTATCAAAACATCGCCAGTTAAAGCATTCGTTTTAATGATGACACCGTAAGTAATAATTTAAATAATGATATATATGGTATGAGAAGGCCGGTGCACATTTATGATTTGAATATAGATTGAAGCACTCGAGGCAGTTTTGAGCGAGATTTAAACACAGATTAGGCTAATTGAGAGGCAGTTTGGATTATAATTAACGATGAGATTTCGTTGTTGAATATTTTACACCTGTGTTTGACGAAAATGTTGCAAGCCCGTTTTTGCTGCGATGACACACAAACAAACTGAAAATGATAAGTATGTCTTTTTTTTCCAAACATATTATCATTTAAAAGATGAGGCACAAACAAACTTGATAATTAGGATTTTTTTTTTCAACACATTATCATTTTAAAGATGATAAATCTGTTAACAAAAGTGTCGTCGGGGAGAGCTTCTCAATTTGTTAGCAACATTTATTGGAATTTCAAAAAGAAAAAGAATTTTGCTGTGATATCATTTACTATCAGATTGGTGATGGTTTGAAATTTTGTTGTGATATCGTTTGTTAGGTGAATTTCATATCAGATTTCTTTTTTTTTTTGGAAATGTATTTTTTTTTTTTTTTTTTTTTTTTTTTTTTTTTTTTTTTTGTGTGTAATGCCTTTTTTGTTTTTTTTGTTTTTTTTTCGGGAAATAGAGCGGGTCATCGGGTAATCGGGCTAAATCATCATTTCTAATATATATATATGTATTGAGAAGCATTCCAACTGTCGTTGATATCTATGTTGCCATCGCCGGCGCAATCAAACTTCAACCTTCGTTACCAACTAGGTGAAATTTATTCCGGACGTATTAATACTCAAAAATGGAAAAGGATAGAATGATAACTAAAAGGCTGATGATTTTTGTGTGTCTTTTATGAAAATGAAAATAATATATATATATATTACGATCGTAACATTTTAGCTCCTAATTTTTTATAAAAAAAAAGGTGGGTTCTTTCGGCACCCCCATTTTTACACTGACGTTGGTGTTCAACATGGAACGCCGGTGGAAAATCGTGGACTGACGTTTTGATACGATCCCGAATGAGGTTCGCGACGCTTTGGCCCCGATGCAGCCGAGTGATCTTCTTGTGATTCGAGATGTGCCTAGGACGAGGCTCCAAAATAAGAGGAAGCGTGATGCTTTGAATAATCTGATCATAGATATTTATTTAGAGCAAGAGCAGCCCAAGTCGGAAGAAGAACAGCCCATAAAATGCACCATTTATTCAATGGGGCTTGAAGACAACAAAGATGTGCTTGGTTAAATTGCAAGAATGTTTTTTAGATATTTATTTTGTCAATAAGGTTGTCCATTTATGGGTGGCGCCATTTATTAGGATATTTGGGGTTGTTTTATTATTTTTAATGTTGGATTTAGTTAATAATTACCTTGTGGGCATGACACAAGAGAGACTAGAAAAGCCGATGGATGGGGCGCATATTCTAAGTCCTAGTTTACTTAGGTTTTATTTTACTACTTTCCTTCTCCCATATTGCTTAGGAGGACCTTCTCCCATATTGCTTAGGAGGATTACTAGTCTTTTATTTCTAGCCTATATATAGGCATGCTACTATCATAATAAAAAAAACACAGATTATTATTGAGATTTAGTAAAACTTTTCTTAAGTCGAGTTGACTTAAACACTTATGAGTGAGTGGCTTCTTTGTCGTAGAAGGCACATCCCTTTCAAGAACGAATCAGCGTCGCGATCGAGACGTTGTGTATTATTGGCGTCAGTCCTAGGTCGGAGACGCTAGGTCTAGGTTTTCCTTAGCTTGTCATTGATCCTTAACTATTTCCTGGGCACGTATCGCGTCTGTTGGTAGCACAGCTCAGCGACTAAAGAATCAAATATCTCCGTTTTAATTTTGGGGGAATGAGGGAGAATGACATAAATATTTCATCAATTGAGTAGAAGGACAATCTTTTGAAACTTTTCTTTTGCATAAAGGACAAAACTATTTATTCAATGTTGAAATGCACTTGTGTTCGAAATTCACTGTTTTAATTCACTTCCGAAATTCACTGTAAAAATTCACTAATTTTAAAAATTCATTGTCGAAATTCACTGATTTTCGGGATTCACTTTCGAAATTCACTGTCGAAATTCACTGATTTCGGGATTCACTGGGCAGATTCACTTATTTTCGGGATTCACTGTTTGTCTTTCTCGCTATAAAAATTATGCAGTTGTCATTCTCCTTATAAAAAATATGTAGCTGTCCTGTTACTTAAAAATATTGGGAAATTAGGGATAAGGACACAATCTGGAATATTTTTAAGTAACAGGACAGCTACATATTTTTTATAGGGAGAAGAACAACTGCATAATTTTTATAGTGAGAAGGACAAACAGCGAATCCCGAAAATCAGTGAATCTCGAAATCAGTGAATTTTGACAGTGAATCCCGAAAATCAGTGAATCTCGACAATGAATTTTGAAAATCAGTGAATATCGACAGTGAATTTCGGCAGTGAATTTAAACAGTGAATTTCAACACAAGTGAATTTCAACAGTGAATAAATAGTTTTGTCCTTTATGCAAAATTTTCAAAAGTCTGTCCTTCTACTCAATTGATGAAATATTTATGTCCTTCTCCCTCATTCCCCCTAAAAATATTTCAGATTGTGTATTTATCCTTAATTTCCCATTTAATTTTCCTTGTTCAATTTAGTTTCTTATTCCAAAAAAAAAAAAAAAAATAAAAAAAAAAAATAAAAATTAAAAATAAACAAATAATACCTGCTCTAGTTATTTTTTTCTTTGCATCATTGTCATCACAAAAAAAAAACAAAAAAATTATTATCCGATCTTGTCTTTTCCGTGTCATCCGTTAGCTTACAAACAAAAATAGATATCTATTTCTTCTCCTTCTTTCTGTGCATCGTTCCATTGTCTAAAAAACAAAAAAAATTCTTGTTCTTATTTTGTTCTTCATTGTGCGATCAGAATCATCCAAAAAAAAAAAAAAAAAAAAAAACACCCTTACCTATTGCTGATTACGTCAATTTGATCAGTTCGGTTCAGATAAAAAAAAAATTTAAAAAAATTAGGGCAGAAATACGAGTGCACCACACCCGTGAAATATTGCAGTCGTAGATAAAAAAAAAAATTTAAAAAAATTAGGGCAGAAAATACGAGTGCACCACACCCGTGAAATATTGCAGTCACCTAACTTCATTACTTTTTCCGTGTCTTTTACTTCACCTTCACTACACTACTTAACGCCCTTTTTATCACATACGCTGACTGATATACATCTCCACCCACCGGATCCTGCTCACAATCTTCCGCACCATCACTTTCCACCTTATCCTCCTCATCCGAAGCCGAGACATAACTTCTTTCATCAATAGCCTCTCCAATTACCAAAATACGTCGTTTGGAAGGGCATTGGGCAGCAATGTGGCTCATGACACTTATGGCACCGTATTTCATGAGATGGTTTAGAGGTCGTTACATCTCCTTTCCCTTTATCATTCTCCCTCGGCCTCGAGGCTTCCCTTGGTGGAAAAATGGACTGTTTTGGGGCAGTTTTTGGAAATTTAGAGTGTTTTACCTTGGATTGGAAAGTACGGAAACCAGAAACATTACCTCCGGACGGTTTAGAGTAGGCGGCTTTCTGACGCTTAAGTTACTTTTCATGAGTCACGGCTACTACTAAAAATTCTACTTTTTGCCGCGGCTTTAAAGTGCCACTAAAGCCTAAATAAGTGACACTATAGGCTTATTGTGACGCCTATTGTTTTGTGTCACCTGTGACAAGCAACTATGTGGCAAAAAGTTCTTGCCACGCCTTTGGCCAAAGTACGGCAAAAAGTAAAAATGTATTGCCACAGTACTATACACCGGGGCAAAAAAGTAAAATCTATTGTCATTGAGACACACCGCGGAAAAAATTAAAATCTATTGTCACAGTACCACACAGCGGCAAAAAAATAAAATCTCTTGTCATGGTGCCACTCCGTGGCAAAAAATTAAAATCTATTTCCATTGTGCCACGCCGCGGCAAAAACAAATAAAATTAAAAAAAAAATCAGAAAATTTCCCCACCCCAATCCCCACCCTACCCACCCAACCCCACCCCACCCCAAAGTTTACGCCACCTATTACTGCTAGAATATATAGAATTGTACATCATACACAACAGATTACCTTTAAGCAGTATTCAAAATACAAACATGTTGGCAATACAAAATACCTTTAAGCATTCACTTTATTAGAAAATCAAACAACATAAAGTAACTTTTGATCATAGCCAAAAGACCAAACTAGATAAAGAAATACACAACATACATAATGTTTTTTATAATTGTTCCAACATAACTAGTCCACATTGAGCTCAAGTCCATATTCAGGTCAAGTTCCTGCACCCAAGTAAAATATTCAAGAATCAAAATGCAAAAGACAAAACTTGAAAGCCAAAACTTCCTTGATACTGCCATGGGGGTACATAAACAGAGCAAAGACATGGACAGACTGAACCAAACTCGAACAGGTCGAGCAAAACATAACTAAAGGACAGAGCAAAAACGAGCAGATTTTAAAGCTCATACAAGACCTAAAGGACATATAGCTAACATAACTAACCTGAAAAAAGATTACTTAACCCACTTTAGTTTCATTAAGCTCGAGTAATCACAAGTACTCTCAAGTAATCTTTAATTATACACTTACATCAATCTCAAGCAATCATTTTAGAATTAATCTCAAGCCCACAACATTTCTTTCTTTTCACTTAAAACACATAAAAGAAACACATTTTGAAAAGAATATTGGCACCAGTGAAGTACCACTTAAGTGCAATTCGCATACAATTTGGGATAGTCTACACAACAATGTTATCATACCAATTAGCAGCATTATCAAACCAGTTAGTATATGATGCAAAAACTCCATGTTCGGAAAATAATATATGAAGCAAAAACTCCATGTCCGCAGCTTTATCAAACCAGTTGTACTAATTTCTATATGATGCAAAAACTCCATGGTCATTGAAATCTAATTGAATTGAAGGTAAGAACCAAATGTTCTAACTTGTCTGTCTTCTTACACCTTCTGGGCAATTCATCTAGAACTCAAGAAAGTGAATCTCTTTAATAACTTCTTATTTCTGAAAGTAACTTCTAAATGAAAATGGAATTTTATGCTTTGTTATGTACAAAATGCAACATATCAAGATCCCTTAAAACACAGCAGTCCAGTACTACAAAATGGAGGCAATTACCAAGAGGTTGATGAGTTGAAATGCCTACTCTGATTCATACATTTAAGAAACTACTTAAATGTCTGGAGAATCATCAGAAAGATCAAACTGAACATGAGAAACAAATTGCTAACTAAGGCTAACCAAGGTTCCAAAATATACTCCAGGCACATACATACTTTAACTATGTTTTGCACACTAAAATATCAGTAATCAGTCTGCAATAGAGAATGTATGAAAACGTACCATTCCATCCAAGTCATCATTTTGGCCAAGGACACAATCATTCCCTTTAATTTCAGCAACATACGCCTCTCGATCGCATCCTCTCGTTCTTTCAGTCTTCTCTCCTCATCTTGATCTCGATCTTCATGCATCTTCATCATCATTTTCGGTTTTCCTCGATCAGATCTTCATCATAATCACCATCACTAATGAATTCTTCTTCTGCGAGATCAGAATTACTAGAATCTCTCTCAATATTATTATTCAAAACTTCATCCCCATCGATTTCATCCCTACTCCAATCTTTCTCAATATTATTATAAAACATATCATAACACTAATAAGTCTCGTCTTTCCTACCAAAATGAGGCCCACTTTAAAACACAAGTTTAAGATAGCAGTCCGAAAATCAATCAGAGGTTAACATTACGATCACAAGAGAGTGGAAATGATGGTCTAATGGGAGTTTGTCTTCCTGAAAGAACAAATAAAAGAGCTAGATTCAAATGCATATTTCTAAAGCCTTTACCTTATTATCCAAATCAAGGGCCTTGGATGCTAAACCCTCAAGCCATTGAACAATGCGAAGACATAATTGTGTTGTATGATCATCAGCCACAAATTGACAGGCCTTCAAATGCGAAGTTTTAGGAAACTGCTACAAAGCAAAACAGAAAAGCTCGTCTCAGGACTATCATTACTCATCAGAACTAATCAAGAAACTAGAAATTAACAGTCCAAAATACCACAAAGATAGCCAATAGAGGTAATAATATTCAGTATATAAAATCTTCTGCAAAGAACATAAACTGGTACAAAAAAAAAATGCATTCTCTTGAACATCGACTGCCAAATAAATTCTCATTTCATACAAACAACAGTCATGTATCTAAGATTATGAGCATTAAAAGGACTAAGGGGCTTATGGACCAGAAGATAACATGAGATATGAAGTAACAATATTTCCATTAAAGCCATTCGGGTATCAAGCAAGAAAACACACTCTAACAGCTTTGAAACAATATGTGTAAACTGTTCATTGTATGTAACATTAGAAAAGTCATAGACTCATTTCCTTTTCCATATAGATACCCAAGAAGAGACCAGGAAGCAGCCTCATCAAGCAAGAGCCTAGCTTTCTGCCTCAGCATCTTATCTTCAACAAGCCTTTCATTGGAGCCATACCTAAAGAAAAACCGTAAAAGATGAGGTCAATAACGATTGCCCGACATAAGCATTAAGCAAGGACTTACCCCTTCATCCAAAGAACTTGTAATATATTATTAAATTCATTGCAAAACTAAGAGGTGAGCCCAACAATGCAAGAGGCTATATGTCCCGACTCAGCACATGAATAGAAAACATAGGCATAACAGACTCTGAAAGAAAAAAACACTATTGACTATGCTTTCTTGGAATTGAAAAGAAATGTCTTTTTCAAGTATCCAAAACTTTGAAATATTGGACAAGACTATACATAAGTTTGTTTAGTAGATGGGTTTATAAGGAAATGTAAATTGTCAAAATTGTGTTTGAGACCAACCTGGTTCAGACACAATACTTGTTGGACTGCTGACATCATGAGGGGAAAATGGCTCAAGGACTGACATCTCGGTTTTAGAGTTGTCTATTTGCAAGATTTTTTCTAGATACTCTTTGATTGTGAACTTGCTGTTTGTAAAGCATGATGAAGCTTCATATTATAACACTTGTCCACTCGATATGTTTGGAAACATATCTGAAAAAGAGACAGAAGTGAAAACCGTAAACAATGCAGATCAACCTTCATGGTTAATAGTAGTTAGGCTTATTTCACCTCCATGGGCACTAGTGAAATCGTCGTCTGAAATCGGACTTCAGAATGCTGACAGAATCAAACCAAACTTCTTCTTGACAAATCACTACAATCACATGTTTGATTCAAATGAAAAGAAATCTTTCCTCAGAAATGATACACTGCATATCTCACCATATAGGCTGAGATGCAGATAATAAAGCATTAAGCAAGCAGACTTGAGCATAATAGTTCAACTGAAACAAGCAGATTGAGCTAGAACACAAATCAAGAAAAAATGCAAGATAACAGACTTGACTCAGGACATGGACTGAGCTTAACCATGTACAAGACTGATTTATGCAAGAACGACTAGCACAACGAAAACTCAGATGCAAAACAGAGTTAACAGACCTGGCCATTTGCAAAGGACTTATGCAAACTAAACATATTGAAGTTGTTAAAGCTGTTATCATATGAATGCAGAGCAAATCACAGGTCGGAAGTAGTAATCTATTATATATTTTTTTTTTCATCGAAAGCACCATTGTAAGTAAAAATTGACCCGTTGAAAAAAACATAAAAGTGTAAGACCAACAACTTAGACATCAATATGTAACTAAAGAAATCAAAGAACAAGAAAAACCTTCAACTTTAATAGTGTACAACAAGTGTTCGATTATCATATGAACTCAGTAGCAAGTATTTTTGCAGTGAATTCCCACAAAGGTCATGTAATTGTTTCTAGCTTTATACCAAAGTCAAACATAAATGAAAGAATCTGTAAAACCAAAGGGCAGTCAACAAAGAAAACAAAATAAACCCAAAACAACTTGTTTTCTTTCATTTTTTAAAGTAGGATCACATGCTTACAAGAAATGAGAACTCATAAAGGTGGAGACGAACTCACATTCTCTTATTAATAAAAAAAATAAAGAAGAACTGAATGCAGTAAAAGTTGCAGGGGAATACTTACTGGATGAGAGCTTCAGGCTTGGTGTTAAATAAAATCCTGTAGCGAATTATTCCGATAACATCTATTTCCAGCTTTGATGACGATGATGAAGCTTCTTCACCATTCTCTTCTTCTCCGGTGGCTTTGATTCAACTGAGCACTAGCAACGGCTTCTTTAAAGCCAATTTTGATCCCATTAATTCATGATATCCCACTGTAAAGGTTTAATTCTCCTAAAACCTCCACAAATATCACCATCAATTTTGAAAATTCGCCGATTAAGGTTGAAAAAAAAGTATAAAGGAGAAACAGGAACCTGTGAATTAAGTCGACATAGAATACTGATTTGAAGATTCTGAAGACGCTTAAGGAAGGAGGTTGAGCCTTTACCACGCCTTGGAGTTCTACGATCGACATTTCCATGTTGAACACCACCGGCATAAAGTGTTTTTTCATTTGGTGCAAGTAAAATATAAAAAACTTAAAAAAGAAAAAACACTTTATGCCACAGTCCGTGCCATTTTTGACGCTAAACGCTAAACACTTCATCCCTGGAACGGAAAATAAAAAATAAAAATTTGAGATAGTTGCATTTGATACTAAGGTAAATTTTAGGGGAGGGGGCAAAAAATACACAACATACATAATAGTGTATTTTCCGGATCTAAGGGGGGGGCGCTTGCCCCCCCAAGCACTAAGGTACATCCGCCCCTGGTGCCAAACATTGTGAAAGTGCCACAAAATAAATGTCTATAGCAATAGTTTTAGGTAGCGCGGCTAAAAATCTGAGACGGCTCTTCTTCTTGTAGTGCAGCTGCAGGTAACATATCATCCAATGTGGCACACTGCTGCAATTCAACTTGATTCGCAATATCCAATTGTAACCCCGTCAAGAAACGCTGCATAGCATCTTCTCTTCCTCTTCAATCTTAGCTTTAGCCAAGAGGGTGACTAATTCTTGATAATAATCATCTACTGAACGCTCTCCTTGATGAATAGTTTGAAACCTACGATATTGCTAGCGATAATACGACGGAAGAACAAAACGCTTCCTCATTTCTTGTCTCAAATCCTGCCATGTACTCATAACCCTATCACCATTTTTTCGCTAGCATACCCCGTAAATTCATGCTGCGCATAATTACACTTCTTCTCTTCCAAGTAATTATTACATGCAAAAATATGCCCCAACTTTGACTCCCACTCAAGATAAGCATCCGCATCAATAGAACCGAAAAAAAGAGGGAATTTCATCTTAACTTGCCTAATGTTGTTATCAACTCGATTATTCTCATCATCAATACCAGCATCATCGGTCCCAATCACAACTCGGTTGTTTACCGCTCTATTTGCCCCATTACCTCGAACAACCTGTTGATCTGCACCTTCCCATGTCCGTGCATTGAATGCCTGAAATTGTGCCATCAGGGCATTCAGGGTCTCATGTATTTCAACATGTTCCTCATTATTACGCCTATTCTCTTGTTTTTGGCTTTTAATAAACACTTTAATATCCCTTAGGGATGGTTCACGTGATCCACTATCTTCTCCATCTGACGACATTGTTACCACAAGCTCAAATCCCCACAACTCTCGTGTTTTCACTCTCCATCTCTCTCAGTCGTAGGAGTCCCCTTTGCAAACAAATCAGAATAACAAGCAACACGAGTAGTAATTCAAAAACCAACAACCTAGACTTAGACAACTAGTGTTCAGTTTGAATTATGCCTTAAGGTATGAAAATGAGTGGAACAATGTATGAAGGGGAAAAATAAAGTCTAGCACCGAGGGAGAAAAAAAGCGGTGAAGAAAAAAAGTGAGCGAGTGCTAGGATCATTCTGCATTAGGGCTGGTGAGGTCATTCTGCAATTGAAGATGGCACTACCCCTTCCTTTTATTTATAGAGAAGGCCGAACCCCCCCTCCCCACCCCTCCCCCTATTTTCTGCTTATTTCTAACGTAACGGATTCTCTTCCTAGTGTTGTAGTGTCTTTATTGCAGGAATTTACGGATATCTTTCCCGAGGAAGAGCCAAGTGGATTGTTGACATTGAGAGGCGTGGAGCACCAAATTGATTTCATCCCGGGCTCTACATTACCCAACCGACCAACCTATCGGGCAAACCCGGATGAGACCAATGAGATTCAACGGCAAGTGACAGAGCTGTTGGAAAAGGGCAAAATACAAGAGTCCATGCATGGTACCGGTGATTGTGGTGCTTAAGAAAGATGGGACTAGCGCATGTGCGTGGATTGTCGTGCTATCAACCAAATTACTATCAGGTATCCTCATCATATTCCCTGTTTAGATTATATGCTAGATGAGCTATATGGTGTGAAAATATTTTCTAAAATGGATTTAAAAAGTGGCCATCATCAAGTGCGTATATGTGAGGGTGATGAGTGGAAAACAACATTTAAAACTAAATTTGGTTTATATGAGTGGCTTGTAAAGCCTTTTGGATTGACCAATGCACCTAGCACGTTTATGAGATTAATTAATGAAGTACTCAGGGACTTTATTGGTAAGTTTGTGGTTGTCTATTTCGATGATATCTTGATTTATAGCAATAACTTAGAAGAACATGTGAGTCACCTAAGGGCTGTTTTAGAAACACTTTGTGATGCTCGATTGTATCCTAACCTTAAAAAGTGTACTTTTTTCATGGATAGAGTTGTGTTTCTTGGTTTTGTTGTGAGTGCACATGGTGCTGAAGTTGATCAACAGAAGATCAAGGGGTCAAAGAGTGTCCTGAACCAAAAATAGCCGTGGAAGTTTGTAGTTTCCATGGCTTGGCAAGCTTTTATAGGCGCTTTGTGCGGGATTTCAGTGGCATTGCGGCACCACATAAAGAGTTGGTAAAGAAAAACGTCCTATTTCATTTGGGACTAAAACAAAGGGAGTCCTTCGAAACTCTTAAAACTCATTTAGTTTCAGCCCCCATACTTGATTTACCTGATTTTAATAAAGCGTTTGAGATCGAATGTGATGCTTCAGGTGTGGGTGTTGGTGGTGTGCTGATTCAAGAGGGTCGGCCTATTGCCTATTATAGTGAAAAATTGAAAGGCCCTCAATTAAATTATGCTACTTAGGATAAGGAGTTGTATGCATTAGTTTGGTGTCTTCACATATGGCAGCATTATTTGCGACCTAGGGAGTTTATTATCCACACTGATCACAAATCACTTAAATACCTTAAGAGTCAAGGTAATTGAGTAAAAGGCATGTTAAATGGCTGGAGTTTATTGAGTTTTTTCCTTATGTGATTAAGTATAAAAAAGGCCAAGATAACGTGGTAGCTGATGCATTGTCTCGTAGATACACTTTAATCACTACGACTATGCACACTAAGTTTATCGGCTTTGAATTTATTAAGGAATCGTATGTCTCGGATCTTGATTTGGTAAACCATTTGTTACCACTAGTGAGTCGGGCCGTGAATTTTTTATAGGAGTGATGGTTTTCTATACCGTGAGCATTCTTTGTGTATTCTCCAATGTTCCATAGGTGAATTACTTGTTCGTAAGGCACATGGTGGTGTTTTTATGGGTCATTTTTGTGTCACTAATATGCTGGATATGCTTAAGTCTCATTTCTATTGGCTTAACATGCGCCGTGATGTTAACCGTTTTTGTGCTGCTTGTATTGTGTGCAAATATGCGAAGTCTAAGTCAGCGCCTCATGGTTCGTATACACCGCTACCTATTCCCACGTTACCTTGGACTGATTTATCTATGGATTTTGTAATGGGATTACTGTTAACGGTGAATTTTATGGTTTTTATCGCTTTATTCCGTAACAATATTCTTCGTATTTTATTACTTTTTATAGAAAAGTAGGAGTTTAATTGAAATATTGAGGGGTTGTGTATGAAAAGGATTAAAATGCAAATTCGAGCTATTTATGTGGTTTATTAGTCATTTTTTATCTATATATATATATATTTCTACAGTTTGCATGTTTTTTTCACCCCCTTGTAGATATACATTTTTCGAGCTCAAAAGAGGATTAAATGGTGTCAAGGATCGAGTTTATACGACGGAAAAGAGATAAAGGTGAAGTCGGTTGAAGATAAAGATGAGAAAATCAATTTTTGACCAAGTTGAACGCACGTTTGATGTAGCGTCCATTGGACGGGCGTTTGAAGGACCAAACGAGCGTCCAGGAGGAGATTTTTGATTCGGAGTCTTGCCAACATTGCCAAACGAGCGTCCATTTTTGTATAGGACGTACGTCCAAGAAGACTCGGCCCGACTCGATGAATTTTGTGAAGACTGGACGGGCGTCTACCTTTCCGGACGGGCGTCCAATAGCCGACTTAACCCTAGCCGCCTCAAAATCTTATAAATACCAGCGTGTATTGAACCCTAATCGGACCATACGCATTATTCATTCACAACAAAAGAGAGCAGCCGCATATTTCAGAGCAAACAAGGAGATGAACTCTTCCATCGCAACAATCATGATCACCAACATGATTGTTGGCTAAGCATATCGCGGTGGGACAACGGAGGAAACCAATCAACAACCACACTAATTAGAGGATTTTTAGCTATATCTTAGTGAGTTAAATTTCCGATTTTTCATCAATTGGATATTGTTATATTGTTTATGTTTTATTTGAATCGAGAGATCGATGAAACTATCTTTTTGATTGAATTTATATGAGAGTATTGATTCAAGCTTTGATCTTTTCAATTGATGCAATTAATTGTGATTCAAGAGATTGTTCATGATTAGTTGAGTAGAGTATTGGAGACAATCTCATGATCTTGTTATGCACGCTAGTTTAGTTTTGCTTGAGAAAGAAAACGAAACCCTAGAAATTGATTAAAGAGATTTAATCGAATTCGTGATTTGATCATTACTAAAAATCGTATATTTAGCTCACAATCTAGTTGGGGTTGGTTGGTTGGTTGGTGGATTCTAGTTGCCTTGCTGTTCTTTTAACTCTTTGATAAACCAATTCGTTCGTATTAATTGTGATTGCTACGATTAGCTATCTCAAGAACGTTAGTTATTGTTTTTCTGCATATTTCTGTTTCCAGCACGTTAGACGCCCGTCCACCTTAAGTGAACGGCCGTCCAGCATCGAATTTTTCTGTTTCCTGTTATTTTAGTCAGTTTTCATTGTTTTTAGATTACAAGTAGCATAAACCTTAGTTTTAGGTAGTAATCTGTGACATAATCGATATAATAACTGTACTCTAATCCGATAAACGTTCGATTCCCTTAGGACGACCCGTTAACACCCTTTACTACGAACCTTATACTTGGGGTGTTTCGGTTTATAAATTTAAAACTAGTTTTTACCGAACAAGTTTTTGGCGCCGTTGCCGGGGAGTCGGTAACGGTTGTCGGATTCTTCGTAGTGCAGTTTTCTGTGTCGGCAGTATTTTGGCCATAACTTTCGGCTCGAGTGTCCGTTTGGCACGCAGGACCCCAATTCGGAAAGCTCGTTCCGACGCCGACGACGTTGTGAATGGCCCTAGGCCGTTCAACACCGTTTTCGAGGTCAAAATCTGCTGTTTTCCCTTCCATTTTAGCCCTAAAAGATTTCAACACGTTTTTTTTTCACCGTCTTAGTGTTTTTCCCGTTTTAAACTTTTCGTAGGTAGGTTTCCTTTCCTATTTCTGTTTCTATTTATTTTCTAAAAAAAATTTAAATAATAATAAAAATTAAAAAAAAGAAACTTTCTGAACGGGCGTCCAGCATTTGAACGCTCGTCTGCCCCCCAATTTGTCTTCTGAATGCTAGTTCAGTGACCTGAACGAGCGTCCACTTCCAGAATTTCCCCTGAACCAGCGTTCACTCATACTGAACGCCGGTTCAGTCTCTTTAATTGTCACCTTTCTTCTTCTCTCTTCTCTCTCTCTAAACCCTCAAATCTTCTCTACATTCGTCCTCATCAACCCTAAGGTTGATTTCTTCCTGTTCTGCTATTCTGGTTTATGCAAACCAGGAGTAAGAAGGGACCTCTTACCTTCAATCCCGAACCTGAGGGATCTATTCTCAGGAGAAAGCTCTTCCCTCATCCAGACATTATGGCTAACGAAGTTCCAAATGCAGATCCTCAAGCCCAAATGAATCTGATCCTTCAACAGATGCAGGCAATACAACAACAACAGAATCAACAAGCTGGGATAAATAATCAATTTCAACAGTTCCGTCAGAACCAGCTAAACCAATTAAATCAAGACCCCTATGCTCCCTATCTTGACCAAGACTTCCTGGAAGGGCATAGACTTATTCGCCCTCCAGACATGGGGCAAGTGAACTTTGATCTGAAAAATGGAGTGGTAGGACTGGTCCAGAATAGTTCTTTTCATGGCACTGCTGACGAAGATCCTCATGACTTCTTGTCCACCTTCATTCAAATCTGCGAGGCAGGCCACTATCCTGGTGTTGATTCTGAGATTGTCAAGTTAAAACTCTTCCCGTTTGCTCTAAAGGGTGAAGCAAACCGTTGGTTCAAATCTTTAGCCCATCATTCTCTCCGTACCTGGAATGATGTCAAAAGAGCCTTTGCTCTGAAGTTTGTCTCACCTGGGACAATCATGGACATGAAAAGGGAGATAGCCACATTTGAACAACTTGATGGTGAGAGTGTGGGGAAAGCATGGGAGAGACTAAATCTGTTGATGAGGAAGTGCCCCAACCATGGATACAGTAGACATGAGCTACTAGAGTTATTCTACAGAGGTGTCTCTCAACCAAATAGAGACTTCCTTGATTCAACTGCTCATAGATCCTTCCTAGGGGGAGGTGATGATGCTGCTTACAGGGTAGCTGAAACTATAGCAAAGAATAACATGTGGTCAACTCCAAAGAAGACCAATGTTAGTGGGAATAAGAAGGAATCTGCTGCGAGCAATTCTGAGACCAAGATGCTAGTTGCTCAAATGGAAGTAATTAGCAAGCAGCTAGCCAATTTACAAATGCAGCAGCAACAAGGGCCGTCAGATGTGAACTACCTGGGAATGCAGGCGGGAAATGAGATGAATGAGGAAGTGAATTTAATGGAGAATCATAACCAAACTTTCAGAAACTTCAATCAGGACCAGAATCATTCCGGATTTCAACGTCCCAATTTTAATCAAGCCAATGCACCACCTGGCCCATCCAATTCAAAACCTTCTTTCAACTCAAGTTATCAAAGACCACCTCCTAGGATGGTTAATCAATCTCACAATCCTAACTCCCAAAGACCTCAAGGTGGTTGGAATCAAAACCAACATCATAACCAAACCACCTCTTGTGTCCCTCAACATAAGTTTGATGATCTAGTAGACATGGTGAAGACCCTGGCTACTAGTGTCAAGACAATAGAGAGACAGGTTGGTCAGATGGCAGACCAACAAGCAAGCAGACCCCACGGTAAACTTCCAAGTTATACCGAAAGAAATCCTAAAGCAGATGTCAATGTTTGCACTACCATCACACCTCAATGGGAGTATGGAGACGAAGAGCTGAATGAGGTTACTTTAAGAAGTGGTAAGCAGGCGGCACCCGGAAAGATGTCGGGAAATGAGTAGCCCCTCCTGACGCCATAAGTTCAGGAGGGGGCAATCAGAAGATAAATACTGAAGAAAGCAACAGTGAGGAGGAGCTTACCCCTGACAAAGAAGAGGGAGGAAAAGTTTGTCAGATGGAAGGATAAGGAAGACGAAGCCATAAAAAATCAAGCCATGAACAATGATAAAGCCCTTCCTTATCCACCGAAGAAGAAAGAGAATACCCTCAGTCATGACAGACAATATGACGGTGTGAGGAGGATGCTTAGAGATACCAAAGTGAGTATACCCCTAGCTGAGGTATTGACTGAAATGCCCAAGTGCTCTAAGTATCTTAATGAAGTTTGTGGAAGCAAGAAGAAGCTTCAAGGGATGGCAGAAGAAGTTTTAAGAGAAGATTGCTCTATGGTTTCACAAAAAGTTGCTACTAAGCGAGGTGACCCCGGGAGACCTTCAATCTCTTGTGAGATTGAAGGCCACATGTTCCAAAACGTCTTATGCGACTCAGGGGCCTCTATAAATGTGATGCCATTGAACGTCTGCAAAAAGCTTGGTTTAGATAAAAGAATGCGGGAACGCCCTATTTCTCTTCAAATGGTAGACCGATCTAGCCGCTCAGCAGCTGGTTGTGTTACTAATGTTCTTCTCCATGTTGAAGGCTTGGTTTTCCCTACCGATTGGGTTATCTTAGACTATCCACCTGACAAAAAGATGCCCCTAATTCTAGGCCGGACCTTTTTGGATACCTCTGCCGCCC
Source organism: Gentiana dahurica var. dahurica (assembly GCA_024500145.1). NCBI lineage: Eukaryota > Viridiplantae > Streptophyta > Magnoliopsida > Gentianales > Gentianaceae > Gentiana > Gentiana dahurica. The sequence continues at coordinate 58,446,928 of CM044905.1, read as the reverse complement.
TCATCGATTTCTGTAAGGGTCAGATTACTCTTAGAGTCGATGATACATCCGTTACCTTCACACGAGGGAAAAGTCCTGAGGAAACCTTGATTGAAGAAATCTCGTTCGTTGAAGCAATTTATGAGGACGAAGAAGATGCCAACTCTGAAGAAGCGGTAGAGCTAACAGAGATAGGTGTTTTCGAAGCTATAAACCCTAAAGATCAAGCTGATTGTGGACCATCTTCTGTTTCATCATAGGCCGTAGTCACTGACGAGTCGTCTTCACAACTTGCTCACACTAAGCCTGTCAATGAACACGAAACATGGAATTTCCCAGCGATTAACGATGATTTCAAAGAGCTACATCAGGAAGACTTTAACCCTGTAGAAGAGGAAGCCCTGATGGGTAGTTGGGATGAAGTGGATTTTTGGAGAGAGACTATTCATTGGGAGGTTGATGATTGGGAACAGCTAGCAAAGGAGCTAGAAGATGCAGAATTGATTAAGATGATCAAGCATAAGAAGGTGGAAGCGGGTGCTGACAGAAGGATCCCTATGGATGATGTGATCCAGTACCTTTCGGGGGTTATGCCTCGGGAAGAAGAGGTATTCTTCAGTCAACCACTTCAAGCCCATAAGGAAAAAGGTGGCCCCTTAAAATCCAGTATTGAGCAACCACCTACTGACTTGGAGCTTAAACCGCTTCCGCAACACCTTAAGTACATTTTTCTTAAGGATGGTGATAAGTTACCCTTGATCATCTCTTCAAAACTTGAGCCCGAGCAAGAAGCACTGCTGATAAAAGTGCTTGAAAATAACATCCTCGCGTTCGGATGGCAAGTGGGTGATATCCGAAGAATCAGCCCCGATGTGTGCATGCATAAAATCCGAACGGAGGAATGAGCTAAGAAAGTCAGACAACCTCAGCGAAGGCTGAATCCGCACATGCAGGAGTTTGTCAAGAAAGAAGTCATAAAATGGTTAGATATGGGAATCATCTATGCAATCGCCGACAGTGAGTGGGTTAGCCCCACCCAAGTTGTGCCAAAGAAGGGAGGTATTACCGTGGAAAAGAATGAAAAGGGGGAAGAAGTAGCTTTACGCCTTGTGACTGGCTACAGGGTCTGCATTGATTATCGCAGATTGAATGAAGTCACCGCCAAAGACCATTTCCCCTTACCTTTCATTGACTAGCTTCTTGAAAGACTGAGTGGTCATAAGTATTATTGTTTCCTCGATGGATATTTTGGTTACTTCCAGATAGCCATCGACCCTAATGACCAGGAAAAGACTACATTTACGTGTCCATCAGGCATTTTTGCTTTTCGCAGAATGCCTTTCGGGTTATGCAATGCACCAGCAACATTCCAACGGTGCATGTTGGCCATTTTCGATGGACTTGTGGAGAAATGTATGGAAGTCTTCATGGATGACTTCTCAGTCTATGGCGATAGCTTTGATGAGATTTTGAAAAATCTAGATATGGTACTTCAACGCTGTGTTGAAAAGAATTTAGTACTCAACTGGGAGAAATGCCATTTTCTAGTAGATGAAGGAATTGTTCTAGGACACAAGGTGTCCAGTACTAGTATTCAGGTTGATAAGGATAAAGTAGAGGCCATTGAAAAGATGGCGTACCCGAAAACAGTGAAAGAGGTACGAGGTTTTCTAGGTCTTGTTGGCTTCTACAGGCGGTTTATTCAGGGTTTTTCCACCATCGCCAAGCCCTTATCTAACCTTCTAAAAGTTGATGTTGAGTTCTTGTTTGATGAGAAATGCAAGGAAGCTTTCAATTGCCTAAAGGATAAGCTCATAAATGCCCTTATCTTAATCGCACCTGACTGGACTAAGCCTTTTGAATTAATGTGCGATGCCTCTAACTACGCAGTGGGCGCAGTTTTAGGCCAGAGAATTGACAAAAAGTTCCGGCCCATTTACTATACGAGCCGGACCTTGAACCCGGCTCAATGCAATTACACCACGACTGAGAAGGAATTCTTAGCCGTCGTTTTTGCTATCGACAAGTTTAGAAGTTACCTTCTAGGGTCTCAAGTTGTGGTTTGGACAGACCATGCAGCCCTACGCTACCTTATGGACAAAGCATATGCAAAACCAAGGTTACTCAGATGGATTCTAATTTTGCAAGAGTTTGACCTTGAGATCAAAGATAAGAAGGGTAGTGATAACATTGTGGCTGATCACCTGTCTCGCCTAGTAAATGAGGGTGGCGAAAATCACAAGGAAATAGGCATCGATTTCCCTACTGAGCAATTGATGAAGCTTGATACAGTTAGGCCGTGGTACGCTGATTACGTCAACTATTTAGCAAGTGGGCATTTAGAGGAAATGACGTATCAGCAGAGGAAGAAGTTCTTTTCTGATTTAAAGTATCTCGTGTGGGAGGATCCTTATTTGTTCAAGGTCTGTAAAGACGGGTTGCTTAGAAGGTGTGTTCCGGAACATGAGCAATGGGATATTCTGGAGCAATGTCATAGTGGTCCCGCAGGGGGACACTACGGAACACCCAAGACTGTTGCAAAAATCCTCCAAGCTGGATTTTACTGGCCGACTCTTTTTAAAGATGCAGAAGCCTTTTGTAAAGGTTGCGATAGGTGCCAGAGGATTGGGAGGCAAAGTAATAGGATGGAAATGCCACTTAGTCCTATTCTGGAATGCGAAGTCTTCGACGTGTGGGGCATTGATTTCATGGGCCCTTTCCCATCTTCATGCTCCAATAAATACATTCTCGTCTGTGTAGACTACGTTTCCAAGTGGGTGGAGGCAATAGCCACCCAAACTAATGATCACAAAGTTGTGAAGAAATTCTTGCAAAAGAATATCTTTACCAGATTCGGCTATCCTAGAGCCCTCATTAGTGATGAAGGTACTCATTTTTGCAATGCGCCGCTTGATAAAATTCTTGAGAAATATGGTGTCAGACATAAAATCGGTACACCATATCATCCCCAAACAAGTGGCCAAGTCGAGGTAAGCAACCAGAGCCTTAAAAGGATTCTAGAAAAGACCGTGAATGCAAATAGATCCAACTGGAGTCTAAAGTTGGATGACGCGCTTTGGGCCTATCGCACTGCGTTTAAGACCCCCATGGGCACGTCACCCTTCCAAATGGTTTATGGAAAGGCATGCCATTTACCAGTCGAGCTTGAACACAGAGCTTACTGGGCTATTAAATTCTTGAATTTCGATAGCCAACTCTGTGGGGAAAAGAGGTTATTGCAATTAAATGAGCTCGACGAATTTAGACTCAGAGCATATGAGAACGCAAAAATCAGTAAGGAAAGAACTAAGGCACTCCATGATGCTAAGATCAAGGATCGAGAATTCAAAGTGGGTGATATGGCTTTGCTTTATAATACCAGGCTCCATCTGTTTGCCGGTAAGCTCAAATCTAGATGGTCTGGCCCCTTTGAGATTCTCGATGTCAATCCAAGTGGAGCGATCACGTTAAATGGGTATGATAATCAACCTTTTAAGGTAAATGGTCAAAGACTCAAAAAATATTTTGGCCAACCAAAAGAAAAATCTGAGACTCTGTACTTTTAAAAGAGGGTTGAAACGACTGATATTCTGATCTGCGATGAGATCCCACCCGGATTCTTTCAGTCGGATGATGACATTTCTCCATCTACCGTGAGGACCCTTCTTCCAAGACACCTGAACATGTCAGTATACCTAAGCTTAACCTGCGCAAGAATGAGACGAAGAAGAGAGTCAGTGCTATCTGGAGGGTTAAGTTCAAACGCTTAGTAGAGCACTTGACTTGTTGCTGTTGCGGCCACACCCTTATCCTTCATTCTGATTCCGATGAAGAAGTGGCCAGAAGTAAACCGAAGTGGCCCGATCCGGGTTAACTTTCAAATATGTGTCAAGCTAATGACATAAAAGAAGCGCTCCTAGGAGGCAGCCTAGTCTTTTAAGTTACTTTGTAGTTAAGTTTTTAGGGCATTAGGAATAAAACCATGGTGATTATCCCTGTCCTATTTGTGAATGCTTTATGTGCCTACATGTTTACTCATATACCCCTTGTCCCCCAAGATTATATGATATGTCGAGTGTTGCAGATATTGTTGCGCGGTTTTTGCCAGTTGTCACTTTTAGTGTTGTCTGTTCATGCTACGAGTTGCAGCGGTACATTCATGTTACGGCCTGACCTCTGCCAACCTACAACCCGACGATCATTTTGACAACCAGCTAAGTATTCTTTTATTTTATTTGCACATTCTGAGGACATAATGTGATTTAAGTGTGGGGGGGGGGGTGTCTTAATTGGGTATGTTATCATGCTATATTTCGGAAAGCAAGAAGATGTGAATCCCTTGGTAAAAAATTTTGAAATTTTTCAAAGTAAACGTGGATAATTGTAAATCTTGAGCATGTAATTGAAACAAAAAGGCTCGCTAGTAGTAGTTTCCTGACGATGATTGTCTGTAACTTCTATGAGATAGTTATAGCATGCTTTTACTAATACGAGATAATATTCATTTCATATTCACGTAAGCCTTTGAAATTGAAGCGACATTTTTAAACTTTATCCATTCACTATCCTAGTGATTTATCCTAGAGATACTTGTGCTTAATAGTAACGGTAAACATTACACCTAATTTCTAACCGTGTACTGTGAATATCTGAAGGTTTGAATGCGATAGGAGGGATATAATTTAAGGTTTGAATACCACTCTAAGATGAATTGTATGAATAATATATGTATATGTCGGATGTAGCTGCCAATGATTTGAGTGCGGTAGGGCATTATCACGAAATGTCCTATGCCACTATGAGGCTCAATAGCTCCCGACTGCCTGATGATAGTAGTCCAGCTAGGGTGTTATCACGAAACATCCTATTGCTGGGAATGAGGGCATATGCGATACATGTGGTATTAAGTTAATCTTATAGAAAATTTAGTAAATGGTACTATGGAAAGTTGGTAGGAACCTTAGTTATCTTCTGACTATCCCCAGTATAAACTGAATGATATGTTTTAGGGATTATCCTAATAAGTACACGGGAAGGATTTTTGTGGAACGGTTACTGCCTATACCTAGGAAAGTCATTAGGATTATTTGAACGGATTTTGTGCGAAAGAATAGTGGAGATTGAAAAGGGCTTTTCACACACACACACACACTGAATCTATCTCTATGTTGGTATTAATTGCTATATTTGTCGTATCTTTTGTTACGTGAGTTGGGAATCTATATGGATTGCATGAAAGTGAGCTAGTTTTGATTATTTTGTTCGGGACGAACAAAAGTTTAGTGTGGGGGAGTTGTTAACGGTGAATTTTATGGTTTTTATCGCTTTATTCCGTAACAATATTCTTCGTATTTTATTACTTTTTATAGAAAAGTAGGAGTTTAATTGAAATATTGAGGGGTTGTGTATGAAAAGGATTAAGATGCAAATTCGAGCTATTTATGTGGTTTATTAGTCATTTTCTATCTATATATATATTTCTACAGTTTGTATGTTTTTTACCCCCTTGTAGATATACATTTTTCGAGCTCAAAAGAGGATTAAATGGTGTCAAGGATCGAGTTTATACGAAGGAAAAGAGATAAAGGTGAAGTCGGTTGAAGATAAAGATGAGAAAATAAATTTTTGACCAAGTTGAACGCACGTTTGATGTAGCGTCCACTGGACGGGCGTTTGAAGGACCAAACGAGCGTCCAGGAGGAGATTTTTGATTCGGAGTCTTGCCAACATTGCCAAACGAGCGTCCATTTTTGTATAGGACGGACGTCCAAGAAGACTCGGCCCGACTCGATGAATTTTGTGAAGACCGGACGGGCGTCTACCTTTCCGGACGGGCGTCCAATAGCCGACTTAACCCTAGCCGCCTCAAAATCTTATAAATACCAGCATGTATTGAACCCTAATCGGACCATACGCATTATTCAATCACAACAAAAGAGAGCAACCGCATATTTCAGAGCAAACAAGGAGATGAACTCTTCCATCCCAACAATCATGATCACCAACATGATAGTTGGCTAAGCATATCGCGGTGGGACAACGGAGGAAACCAATCAACAACCACACCAATTAGAGGATTTTTAGCTATATCTTAGTGAGTTAAATTTCCGATTTTTCATCAATTGGATATTGTTATATTGTTTATGTTTTATTTGAATCGAGAGATCGATGAAACTATCTTTTTGATTGAATTTATATGAGAGTATTGATTCAAGCTTTGATCTTTTCAATTGATGCAATTAATTGTGATTCAAGAGATTGTTCATGATTAGTTGAGTAGAGTATTGGAGACAATCTCATGATCTTGTTATGCATGCTAGTTTAGTTTTGCTTGAGAAAGAAAACGAAACCCTAGAAATTGATTAAAGAGATTTAATCGAATTCGTGATTTGATCATTACTAAAAATCGTATCTTTAGCTCACAATCTAGTTGGGGTTGGTTGGTTGGTTGGTGGATTCTAGTTGCCTTGCCGTTCTTTTAACTCTTTGATAAACCAATTCGTTCGTATTAATTGTGATTGCTACGATTAGCTATCTCAAGAACTTTAGTTATTGTTTTTCTGCATATTTCTGTTTCCAGCACGTTAGACGCCCGTCCACCTTAAGTGAACGGCCGTCCAGCATCGAATTTTTCTATTTCCTGTTATTTTAGTCACTTTTCATTGTTTTTAGATTACAAGTAGCATAAACCTTAGTTTTAGGTAGTAATCTGTGACATAATCGATATAATAACTGTACTCTAATCCGATAAACGTTCGATTCCCTTAGGACGACCCGTTAACACCCTTTACTACGAACCTTATACTTGGGGTGTTTCGGTTTATAAATTTAAAACTAGTTTTTACCGAACAATTTCCTCGTTCTAAGAGTGGTAAGGATTCTATTATTGCGGTTGTGGATAGATTTTCTAAGATGGCGCATTCATTGCTTGTTCTAAAATGAATGATGCATCTCATGTAGCTGATTTATTCTTTCAAGAAATTGTTCATTTACATGGTGTACCTCGTGCTATTATGCGTGATTGCGATGTCAAGTTTATAAGTCATTTCTGGAGAGTTTTATGGATGCGTTTGAATACTAAATTGTTATATTCTTCTGCGTATCACCCCCAAACGGATGGTCAAACTGAGGTAGCTAATCGTGTTTTGGGTCAGTTGCTTCATACCGTTGTTTAAAAGAATTTGCGAAATTGGGAAAATTGTTTGCCGTTTGTGGAATTTGCTTATAATCGTTGTAAACATTCAGCAACTCGTTTTACCCTTTTTGAGGTTATATATGGGTTCAACCCTGATACGCCTTTCTCTTTGGCTCCTTTGCCCGCAGGTATGTAGGTTAGCTTTGATGGTGACGTAAAGGCTGACATGGTAAAAGAGTTGCATGCGCGGGCTTGAAAGAATGTGGAAAGCGCAACGGCTTGGTACGTGAAGCAAGCAAACAAGGGCCGCAAGGAAGTTATATTTGAGCCCGGCGATCGGGTTTGGCTCATTATCGCAAAGATCGATTTCCCAAAAAACAGAAGTCCAATTTACATCCTCGTGGAGATGGACCTTTTGAGGTGCTGGAGCGGATCAGCAACAACGTCTACAAGATTGCAATCCCGAAGATTGGGGCGTCTCAAATTCGATTAACGTAGCTGATCTGATGCCCTTTGACAATCCTTACGATCTGAGGATAGATCCTTCACAACCGGAAGGGAATGATACGATCCCGAATGAGGTTCCCGACCCTTTGGCCCCAATGCAGCCGAGTGATCATCTTGTGATTCGAGATGGGCCTATGACAAGGCTCCAAAAGAAGAGGATGCGTGATGCTTTGAATTATCTAATCATAGATATTTATTTGGAGCAAGAGCAGCCCACGTCGGAAGAAGAAGAACCCCTAAAATGCTCCATTTATGCAATGGGGCTTGAAGACAATAAAGATGGGCTTAATTAAATTGCAAGAATGTCTTTTAGTTATTATTTTGTCAATAAAGCTGTCCATTTTTGGGTGGCGCCATTTATTAGGATTATTTGGGCTTGTTTTATTATTTTGAATGTTGGATTTAGTTAATAATTACCTTATAGGCTTAGATGACACAAGAGAGACTAGAAAACCCCATGGATAGGGCGCATACTATAAGTCCTTGATTACTTAGATTTTATTTTACTAGTTTCCTTCTCTCACATTGCATAGGAGGATTACAAGTCTTTTATTTGTAGACTATATATAGGCATGCTACTATCATAATAAAAAACACAGATTATTATTGAGATTTAGTAAAACTTTTCTTCAGTCGAGTCGAGTTAAACAAATCACTTGTGAGTGAGTGGCTTCTTTGTCGTAGAAGGCACACCCCTTTCAAGAACGAATCAGCGTCGTGAGCGAGAGGTTGTGTATTTTTGGCCTCAGTCCTAGGTCGGAGACACTAGGTATAGGTTTTCCTTAGCTCATCATTGATCCCTTAGCCATTTCCTGGGCACGTATCGCGTCACGTTTTCTGAGTTTTAACACTTTTACAAAGGGAACATCGATGGTAGTGGTGTTTCTTGTGGAGCACCAACGTCAGTGACATGGCACTGACATTCCTTTGTAAGAAATCACCGGGTGACCGAAGTAATTTTTTGTGGTGACGGGAGTAATAGGGATGTCAGTAGTAAATAAGGGGTGCCGATAGAACCCCAAAAAAATTGCACTTTAAACAATTTGAAAGGTAACAATTTGACCCTTTTGACTATTTTGACTTATTTTAACATGGGAGGAAGGGCAATTTGTCATTTCCAACCCATCTTCTTCAAATAAGATGATACTACATCCATTCCATAAAACGTGTCCATTTTTTGAAAATAAATTGTTCTATAAAAATTACTCATTTAAAAAATCAGTGCATTATTTAATGCATCATTTTCAAACGTACTCCTATCACCATTAAATGTTTTTATACACTTTTCATATTTCAAAACAAGCATTTATTATAAAATAGGGGTATATATGTCAATTAGTGTTTAAAATAAAAAACATTAATTGTTTTCTTAATCAGTGTGTACCACAAAAAGTAGACACTTTTTGTAGAACGCTGGTAGTATATCCACTACACATTTTTGCACTATATGTTTCACTACATTTTTTCCTCTTTTTCATCAATTGATTAAAGTGTTTATCAAATTGTTGAAATTAGTTCCACAATAATCAATGATGATGATAGTAGGTTGTGGTATATGTAGTGAACATGTGTAGTGTAACAATCATCACCATTCTTCAAACTTATCATTTTCGTTGCCCATTTTTCTGCAAAACTCCGTACTTGCAAAAATCTAAATGTTTTTAGTCATAAAAAAATGAAATCAATGATCATACAAGCCTCCCAGGATCCAAATTCAAGATTTTGTCAGATGGGGATGATAACAATGAACGTGAACACTAGGAGGAGGATCTGCAAGATGATATTATGGCTTTGAAAAGACGAATGAAAGCCGCGGCAGCAGCCAATATGGCATCTATTGTAACTCTACTGCGAATGGATGATCCCAAAAGTCACTCAAATAATCAAACACCAATGGAGAGTTCAAGAAGAACATGAAATAAGCAAGCAGTGTCTACAGAACAGACCAAGAGAAAAGAACCTTCAGCCACACCGAACACTTCCGGTTCTTCAGCAAAAAGATAAATTTCAACCGTGGGATATGGTAGAGCACATGAACATCCGACAAATCTCCTCATTGACATCTCCAATCAATAGAACACCCAACCTATGACACTTATACCACCATAAAATGTTACAAAACTCCCACTAGAAGCAAACTTCACACTAGGTAACTTGAAACAAAATATGACAACATGTCTGAAGTCTAATCCACTGGACAGAGGTGGAGATCCGAGTATCCAAAATGCCCAATTTGAGGTAGGATGTAGTGATCCTATCAATTGGAGACTAAAGAATGAGCCTCCATATGATATAGGTACAATGGATAAGGCACTCCAATCATCATCTTGACACTCTTTTTGTTATGCAGATTATGACATGGAACTATAGTAGAGTGGGGTACCCCGAGTGTCTTCACGATTTTAAGGAATTGTGACTTATCACAAACCAGATATTGTTTGACTTCTTGAAACTAAAGCAACCAGCCAAAAATATGAGAGAATTATGCGCAATTCGTTGTTCACCAAGTCTATTTGTGTAGAAGCAAGGGGCTTTGCCGAAGGAATTTGGTGCTTAAAGAATGACCACGCAATTGAACTAAGGTATCTATTGTTGGAAAATGATGGTTAAAATTGATATGTTAAATGATATGTCATATTGGGTCTATTGGGCCTAAGTGGTGAATGGAAAGTGTTAGTAATAAAGGGAAAATTGGAGAAACCAATTTCTCCCACATTGGAAGGAAGGAAGGAAAAGAGCCAATATATATATGATGTTGCTTTAGTGTAGCGGTAAGAATTTACCAACTTTATACACCGTTCTCTACGCGCGGGCGCAGGGGGGGTGCAAATCCATCCGGATTTCAGCTTGAACTTGTGGGCGCGTGTCCAGCGGACACGAATGCAACTCGATTCAAAGTGACCTTCCAACTGACAACACTTATGGCATCTGCTGATACTGTGCCTGTTCCAATCCTGAGCTTTGATGACATTCATTTCGAAATAATGATGCTGAGGCTGTTCATCTTTCGTATTCCATCAGTTCCCGGCTCTCCTCTACATAATAAAGCCTATATAAACAGACAACTTGATCAGTTCTTCGTATTCCATCAGTTCCCAACTTTAGTTGACTCATTGTATGATGTATATTGTGATAAAAAGAGTGCAAAAGAATTGTGGGAGGCACTAGATAAAAAGTATAGAACCGAAGATGCAGGTACAAAGAAATTTGTCGTTGGTAGGTTCATGGAGTACAAGATGGTGGACTCTAGACCACTCATGGAACAAGTGGAAGAATTTCAGTTCTTCACGAGATTCAAGCTGAAAAGATGGACCTTAGTGAAGCTTTCCAAGTCGCTTGTGTTATTGAGAAATTACCAAATGCGTGGAAAGATTTCAAGAATTACCTTAAGCATAAGCGAAAGGAAATGAGCATTGAAGATCTTGTTGTTAGGCTTCGTATTGAAGATGACAATAAGAAGTCTGATAAAAGAGGAAATTACTCTCAGAATCTTGCAAGGGCCAACGTGGTAGAACATGGCCAAAGCTCGAAAAAGAACAAGTTTGTTAAGAAATCAACAACGGGACCAAAAGCTAAATTGGGACCGAAAGGTGGCATTGAAAAACCTAAGTTCCAAGGGAAATGTTTTAATTGTGACAAGATTGGTCACAAATCTGTTGATTGCAAGCTACCAAAGAAGAAAGTTTCTGAAGCAAATATTGTTCAAGGCATGGAAGATATTGATCTTTGTGCTATTGTGTCAGAGGTGAACATGGTGGCTTCAAATCCAAGAGAATGGTGGGTAGACACAGGAGCTACAAGGCACATATGCTCTGACAGGGAAGTGTTTACTAAGTTCGAGTCAGTTCAAGGTAATGAGACTTTGTTCATGGGAAACTCGGCTACTTCTGCTATAGCTGGAAAAGGAGAAGTGATTCTGAAGATGACTTTTGGCAAGCATCTAACTCTGAAGAATATGCTATATGTCCCGGATATGCGCAAGAATCTGGTGTCTGGAGTGCTATTGAATAAGAATGGCTTTCGTCTTGTTTTAGAGTCCGACAAGTTTACTTTAACTAAGAGTGGTATGTATGTCGGTAAGGGGTATGCATGTAATGGCATGGTCAAGCTGAATGTAATGGCTGTTAGGCCAAACAATATCAATAATAATATTGTTGGTTCTGCTTACTTGGTTGAGTCACCTTCCTTATGGCATGGTAGACTAGGACATGTTAATTACGATTCCCTGCGTAGATTAATAAGTCTAAAATATATCCCCAAATTTGAAATTGATAAAGAACATAAGTGTGAAACTTGTGTTGAAGCGAAATTAACAAGAGCGTCCTTTCAAAATGTTGAAAGAAATACGCAACCACTCGAACTAATACATAGCGACGTGTGTGATCTTAAAATTGTGCAATCGAGAGGCGGAAATAATTATTTTATTACCTTTATCGATGACTTCACTAAATATTGCTATGTATACTTGTTAAAAGGAAAATATGAAGCGATAGATAAATTTATTCTATTCGTAAAAGAAGTTGAGAATCAACATGGAAAAAAGATCAAAATACTCCGAAGCGATAGAGGTGGTGAATATTTGGCACCACTAAGTGATTTTTGTGCCGAACATGGGATTATTCATGAAATAACCGCGCCATGGTCACCACAATCGAACGGAGTTGCTGAAAGGAAAAATCGAACATTGAAAGAATTGATGAATTCAATGTTGTTGAGTTCAGGAGTATCACAAAACTTGTTGGGGGGGGGGGAAGCTATCCTTTCTAGCAATTATCTTTTAAATAAGATACCCCGAAAGAAACAAGAGAAAACTCCTTATGAACTGTGGAAAGGTAAACCACCTTCTTACAAATACTTGAAAGTGTGGGGGTGCCTTGCAAAGGTGCTCGTACCTACACCCAAAGTAGTAAAGATAGGATCAAAAACTGTTGATTGTATATTCATTGGATATGCACACAACAGTAGTGCTTATCGATTTCTTGTCTATAAGTCAGATAATCCTGAAATACATATAAATACGATAATGGAATCGAGAAATGCATCATTCTTTGAGAATGTATTTCCGGCTAAAACAAATGAACCTAGTTCATTAAAGCGTGATCATGTTCAGGATCACCCTTCTGAACAAGTAAATGAAGAAGAGCCAACTGAGGTTGAGCCAAGAAGAAGCAAGAGGTCGAGGACTGAAAAGTCTTTTGGTGAAGATTTTATCATTTATATGATAGAGACAGATCCTCAAAGCTTTAAAGAAGCGACAACTTCTTCTGAAGGACCAATGTGGAAAGAAGCAATAAATAGTGAAATAGACTCTATATTGCAAAATCATACTTGGGAGTTAGTTGATCTACCTCCAGGATGTAAGCCACTAGGATCTTAATGGATCTTTAAGAGGAAAATGAAACCTGATGGATCTATTGATAAATATAAGGCCATACTAGTAATAAAAGGTTATAGTCAAAAACAAGGTCTTGATTATTTTGACACATATTCTCCAGTGACGAGAATAACTTCCATTAGGATGGTACTTGCTATAGCCACTTTGCGTAATTTAGAAGTACATCAAATGGATGTGAAAACCGCTTTCTTAAATGGAGATTTAGAAGAAGAAATCTACATGGAACAACCTGAGGGTTTTTCTAGTCCAGGACAAGATAAGAAAGTGTGTAAATTGGTTAAGTCATTATATGGCTTAAAACAAGCACCAAAACAATGGCATCAAAAGTTTGATCATGTTATGCTTGAAAAAGGGTTCAAAACCAATGAATGTGATAAATGTATTTACATGAAAGAAACAAAAGATGGCTATGTCATCTTATGTCTTTATGTGGATGACATGCTGATAGTTGGTAGTAATGATAAGATGATCAAATCTACCAAAGATATGTTAAACTCCAGATTTGAAATGAAAGATATGGGTTTAGCAGAGATGATATTGGGAATTAGAATTACAAGAAATTCTAATGGTCTCACTTTGAGGCATTCTAATTATATTGATAAAATCCTGGAAAAATTCAATAAAGATGACTCAAATGAAGCTAGAACTCCAATAGATCAAAGTCATCCTTTGATCAAAAATAAAGGTGAGGGTGTATCTCAATTAGAGTACGCAAGGATCATTGGAAGTCTAATGTACTTAATGAGTTGTACTAGACCGGATATCGCTTACGTTGTTGGCAAGCTGAGTAGATATACTAGTAATCCGAGTCATGAACATTGGAAAGCTATAGTGAGGTTACTGAGATACTTAAGATATAATCGTAAGTATGGCCTTCACTATACAAGAGAACCAATTGTTATAGAAGGATATACTGATGCAAATTGGATTTCAGATTCAAAGGATTCAAAATCCACAAGTGGCTTTGTATTCACGTTAGGCGGTGGAGCCGTGTCTTGGAAATCTTCCAAACAAACCGTGATAACCAGATCCACAATGGAATCTGAGTTTGTGGCATTGGATAAATGTGGGGAAGAGGCAGAATGGTTGCATCAATTCCTAGAGGATATTCCTCAATGGCCGAAGCCAGTGCCAAGAATATGTATTCACTGTGACAGCCAATCAGCGATTGGAAGAGCACAGAATATAATGTATAATGGTAAGTCTAGGCACATAGCCGAAGACATAATTCCATTAGACAACTACTCTCAACTGGTACGATTACCTTAGACTATGTTAAGTCAGAGGATAATCTTGCGGATCCGCTAACCAAAGGGTTAAATAGAGAGGTAGTTGCTAAATCATCAAGATGAATGGGACTAATTAAAGCCCATGGAATAAAACTTTTGTGAAGGAAAACCCAACCTTGTAGATTGGAGATCCCAAGATCTTGGTTCAATGGGAAAACCTAATTGCCGAAGTAAAGTCTCTGTGGGGGGTAACCCTCAAGCTCATTCCTAAGATGAAGAAACAGTGAGATTGAATGAGGATAAGCTCACATAATAGCTTTTAATGATTTGTGTAAGAAGAATATTTTGAGAAAATTCTGAATTACAGAATCACCTATGTAAGAGAGAAGAGGGGCCGCTTCAAAGGGAATTGTGAGGGCACAATTTTTAGAAACTCTTGCTGAACTAGGCAGATGTCCACGGCCAAAATGGACATAACCGCAAGAACCTATGTTGATAGGTAGATGCAGTGTGGTTGATATGTCATCATTTACATCAACGGCAGAATAGTTCAAGGACATCGCGTCTACTAGTCAGCCAGTAAAGTAAACATATTTAATCAAGAGAAGGTTCAAAGGGTCACACCTACCTATCCTATGCATTGATCTACCGCCGAACTCTCAATTTCATTCTTAGAGCCTTTGCTAGGGTTTAAACACTATTCCATTCATGTGGGGGATTGTTGGAAAATGATGGTTAAAATTGATATGTTAAATGATATGTCATATTGGGCCTATTGTGCCTAAGTGGTGAATGGAAAGTGTTAGTAATAAAGGGAAAATTGGAGAAACCAATTTCTCCCACATTGGAAGGAAGGAAGGAAAAGAGCCAATATATATATATGATGTTGCTTTAGTGTAGTGGTAAGAATTTACCAACTTTATACACAGTTCTCTACGCGTGGGCGCATGGGGGTGCAAATCCATCCGGATTTCAGCTTGAACTTGTGTGCGAGCGCGCGTCCTGCGGACACGAATGCAACTCGATTCAAAGGCTCCCAGTGAAGGTTCGGTTTTGCAACCTGAACCTTTATTTTTCGAACTGAATGCTGAAAATTCAGAGTGACCTTCCAACTGACAACACTTATGGCTTCTTCTGATACTGTGCCTGTTCCAATCCTGAGCTTTGATGACATTCATTTCGAAATAATGATGCTGAGGCTGTTCATCTTTCATATTCCATCAGTTCCCAGCTCTCCTCGACATAATAAAGCCTATATAAACAGACAACTTGATCAGTTCTTCATACCAGAACACAGAGCATTCTGCTTCCTCTTTTACTTAAGAAAACTGAGAGTTCAAACTACAAGGTTCTTAAGCAATTGAAGGCGTTGTGCTTCCTATCATTGCTATCCGTTCTATCCTGGGAGATTAACGTCCTGCTGAAGCTCACGGCACACGAAGGTGAGGGGACGAATTAGTCTTAAGGAAACTGTGTGCAACAGAGGGCTCGGATCATATATCCTTTTTCGTTTCCTTTACAATTGTAATTCAAATTTTCTTGTATTTCGTTTTACTTGAATTTTATTTCGTTTATGAACAAGATTGTCCAACATCTATCTTGCACCACCTAATGCCTAAACATGGCTATATGCGGGAGCTCATGTACGGATTGAATTCTTTCAACTATCAATGCCTCCCTTGCCCTTAGTTTGAGATCAGAGCTTTGGGACTACCTGAAAAGGCTTGCTACCAGTATAAAACATACTTGGTGTCTTATGGGAAACTATAATCAAGTGGTTGATCAAGATGATAAGATTGGGGGAGACCTGTTTCAGTGACCAAAGTGAAAAATATGAGGTCTATGATTCATAGATGAAACCTTGTTGGGATGGATTATCAAGGTCCAAGGTTCACTTGGAAGGGCCCCTTACTCATAAGATCTCACATTGAAGAAAGATTGGATCAAGTTTGGAGAACAAGCAACTGTAATATTCCGACCTTTCGTGAAATGGCAGACGTGTCTTTTTACGAAAACGGATTATTATATTTATTTTCCTTGGCTTTAAAAGGGTCTAAATTGTGATATCTCGATTTACGGGAAAGGACAGACGTGTCTTTTCGCGAAAACGAAATACTATAATTGTCTTTTTTTTATTGGAAGTTTAAATTATAAGGTCAAATATGTATAAAGGCTTGGACTTAAGAGTAAATATTGATAAAAGGAAAAGAAAAGAATATTTTTGGAAGGAGGTTATTTATTTTGAGAATATAGCCTTCAATTTACTGGGAGGAAGTTCGAACATGAATTTCTAGGAGAAAAGAAAACAGAAACAAAGAGTATAGCACTAGATACTTTTGGGCAGATCTCCGCGATCGTTAATCCGTTTTGAAATCCGAAAGTACCGCTGGAATCGTGAGAAGACGAGGATCGTTTTCATACCAGAATTTGGGACTGATTCTCAGGTATGGTTAACTCGTTTTCTGCTGAAAAATCGTAAAAGATCATGATGCTTTGTGTTTTAAGGGTTTTGGGCATAACTTTTGATCCGTGAATCTGTTTAGAAATCCGAAAGTACCGCCGAACACATGAGAGAACAAGTATTGTGATGATACCAAAATTTGGGTCTGATTCTCAGGTATGTTGGAGTCGAATATCTGCTGTAAATTCAGGAAAAAGGATCATGAATTCACGTTCTAGGGTTTTGTTTCGTAGTTCTTTGTTTAGAAGCGTTGATCATCAATTAATACATGTTAATTTTGATCTTTTAGATCTTTTTTGAGGCCTATTTAAGTGCTGCAGAGATTATATTTGGTTTGTGGCTTCAATCAAGTAAGAGGCTCTTCCTGTTGTATGCTTTAGTCGTATGATGACATGATTAGATGATGTTAGAAGGTTTTTAAGTTATGAATTGTTTGTAGAAATATGTTTAAAGGTTGTTGTTGTGTTTATTAGTACTTTATGAGACTTTTAGAGGCTGTTTTGATGTTGTTTTGTTGAGTTTTTGGCTGAAAAACGTATTAAAAGCAGTGCAGATTTTCATTAGGTTTTAGAAAGTTGTTTTAGCTCGTTTTGAGTACTTTTCATGGGTACCAAGTTGGGAATAAGTTCCTAACTTTATAATGATGTTATAAGGAAGATAAATGAAAATGAACAAGCCTTGATTAAGCTTCTGATGCATTTATTTCCGGCACCGAATGTACTCTTCAAGGGAGTTGAAGTTCAGGACCGTCGGAAGAGTATGATTGGCTTGTGCTTTGATGAATTAGTATTCATCAATGTCTGTGTAATTTCTAGCTTGAGTCTAAGTGTCTAAGAAGAGGGAGTAGGGAGCTTTTTGTCCTGAATGAACCTAGGTGGCTAGCTAATCACTTAATAAACGTATTTGACTAGATAAAAGGTTAAACATCATGAGAGCTTGGATAGGCACTGTACAATATCGGCAATGTGATGTTTGGCCAGATAAAGCGGTGATGATCACTGCCGGATTCTAGACCCGCTAGATAAAGTAGTGATCATTCCGCCGGACAAACTCACGAACGAGATAGACATTCACCGGTCAGCTCTCTAGGGTTGGCCAGACAAAATGGAATGACTGTCTTGAGACCGCTAGAGATTTATCTCTATAGGGTTGCGTCTTTTGTCGTAGTGCATATCTCACTAGGTGTAGTGCCCTCGCAAACATGCTTTAACAAAGATAAGTTAAGATAGAAACGCTTAGTCACGAAGTGTTGATGAGCACTTAGTGAACCATGGTCACTTGAAAGATAACTTAAATAATAATGTGAATCTTAACGTTGTAAAACTTAAAGTATACAATAGCTTCTCACTCTTACTAAGTACTTTGTACTTACATCAATTGCATGTTTGTTTGTATGATTTTGGGGTGAGAAGGCGAACAGGTTTCTCGAGAGAGGGATGGCATTCCTGATGATGCTTGAGATGATTAGAATATCTTTTCTTTTAAATAGATTAAAGGTACTAGACTTGTTGTAGTTGTATTCTCAAGAAACATGTTGTATCTTTCTTTCTTGTAAAACTTTGTAAGATAGATGTTTTACCAGTCTTTCTTTTAAGTTATCGTATGTTAAAAGACAAATATTCTACCTTTGGAATGTTGTAATCTAATTCTAGTAGCTTTTATGATTTTATTTCCGAGTCTTTTGGCTTCTGTTGCTTTAATTTTGATACGACGACGTAGAGGCTGGCATATAATATTAGATTTATTTAATGTTATGCACGCCAAACGTTCTCTTCCGGATAAGGGCTCGGTATCCGGGAACGGGGCGTTACAGTTGGTATCGGAGCAAAGCGTTCCTTGCTTTACTAGGCTTCTTTTCCTTAAGATAAGTTCTTAGACCACTTAGTGACATTCTGATCTCCCTTGATCTCTCAGAATGGTAGTAACCCGAAGAGGTGTTTTTGGAGTTGGAAGTTCTAGAGTTGTACTAGAGGCTAGACAGAATCTGAATGAAGCAACGGTTGTTGGAAGAGTGAAAGGATTTGATCATCTAAGACTTCATTAGAATCAGGAACTACCTCAGAATGTTGGTTCCCTTGTACAAAAGGATGTTACCTTTGTGGAGATAAATGACATATTGCAAAATTTGGTCCTATAAGTGGTATTTGAAGGAATCAAGGAAAACCATTGAAGATGTGAAAGTTAACCAACAAAGGTGTTTTCTTTGGACGCAGTCATACCAAGCATCTTTTAGTTTGTTTATTTACCTTAAGTACTTTATGACATGAATTAATTCACGTTGTAAGAGTGTAAAAGTTAATGAAACGACTTTTAGATACGTCAGTAATGGACAACTTAGCTATACTAACTATCAATAACATAAAAGGTTAAGAAGTTTTGGTACTAAGAAAGATAGCTAAGTAAGATAAGCTTACCTCTCAACCATTAGGAAATCTTGTGGACACCATCCGGGTAAGTATCTATAGAGGGTTGTTCGTTGGTTAGATTTGGTTTAGTTTGGTTTGGTTTCAGTGGTCAAGAGTTGGTTTTGGGTTTGGAAAGTTGTAGATCGTCAGTTCTTGGGTTGGTTAGATCAAGTGGTTGTTGAAGATTCAAGTTTGATCAAGTGAAGCTTATGTTTGAGTGAGAGATGAAGAGAGAATGTGCTAAGGAACTTAAATGGTGTGTTTATAATGAAGGGTGTTAAAGGTTTAGAAAGTGACAAAATATGGTTAATTCTTTGGGTCTAGTGCAATGGAATAATCTCCAACCAACCAAAGTAACAGGGGAAGTGGAATATGGAATGGTTAGTGAGTTGTCAGAATTTTACAGCCTATACGGAAAGGAATATGAGTATTATATAAAGAGAAAATGTTTATATATTGGAGTTTTCCAAGTGGTGTAAACATTTTGGAATTTTTGGAAGAGAGGAAGTTGGTCAAAACCAAGTTTCTTTGCGGTGTGCATGAGCTGTCAGAATTTTCAGATTTTTAACCACTGAGTTGAGTTGCAGATTGTGACCAAAAGGAAAAGAATTTAGACATGGTTCCAAGACAAGATTCATAGACAAAAGAGTCCTCAACAACATGTCAAAAATTCAGGTTATTTGAAGATGTTTAGCCTATTAAAAACAGAAGAATAAGTGAAAGTATCACTGCAGAATTTCTGGACAGAGTGTCTGATAGTAAAGTGGACTTTCTGAACAAACCGTCTGGATTATGAAGTTGATGCGATTATGCGAAGAGAGGAATTGTTGATAAGACAGTTTTCTACCTCCTGCAAATTTTCATAATTTTTGGAGCAGGGGAAGTTGTGGTTTTGGTGATTCAAGTGCAGTTGGTCAGTTTTGGACTAAGTGTGCAAGTATGGAAGTTCTGAGAATGGAAAGGTTTTGGATAAGTGTGTGATAGTATTCGTAAATGATACCCTTATCTACTCAAAGGTTGTTTCAGATCAAGGACTAGGGTGTGTGCTTAGGCAAGTGGGTATAGTGATTGTGAAAGAATCGAGACAACTTGAGACACATAATAAGAATGATCCCATACATGTTTTGGAGTGGACGATAATGGATTTTGCCTTAAGGATTTGGGGGCATTACTTGTGTGGTGTGAAGGAAAGGATTTCCATAGATTGTAAGGGTTTTGAAATACCTTTTTACTTAAGAAAAACCTGAGTAAAAAAGAAAATGGTGATGGCTAGAGTTTGTAAAAGATTATGACCTGGACTTTCAGAAGTATCCGGGACAAAGCCAATGTGATGGCTGATGCTTGAGTGGGACGTCAGTGCTTGCAATTTCAGTGGTTCAAGAAGTGGTAGAGCCGTTTAACGAGCTAAAAATTTAGAGTTATGATCAGGTTGAGAACATACAGTTTGTAGTACTTATGCTTGCAATATTTGAGTTGATTAATGATGTTTGGAGTAAGCAAGATGAAGATCCGGTTTTAATTGATTTGAAGCATGTTACAAGAGAAAAGTCTTCAGTGGGATATGTTTTGATAAGAGTGGTAATCTTTGATACTATGAATCTTTGATACTAAGGCAAAACACAAGGTCTGAATTGGTTGAGCAAGTTAAGGAAAGAGAATTGCCGGATAGTAGAGATATGAAAGCAGCCTAAAATCATAAGAAAAGTTGGGCTATTGCTCGTAGAAAATTCTTGGAGAATCGAAGTTGTCTACAGAGTTACCTTAGAGCTTCATAAAAAAAATGTTCAAGCGGCTTGGACAGAAAGAAAAGTTAAGTTAAAGATTTAGTAGAATTTTTTTTTGAAGTGTTTGAATGAGTTGGATCTTTGGAAATCAAGTTTGATAAGTAGAAGAGGAAACAATTAGTTGAGTTTCGGTTCAGTGGTTGGCACAATCAGAGTGTCACAGTGGAAGTTTAGATTTGGGTTGATTATGCGAGTTTGGGTCAGTTCTGAGAATAGGATACTTTTGGATTTTGTGGTTAGTGAGCTCAATCTTGGTAGAGGTTCCAGTTTTCGAATTAGTTTGAAGAATGTGCTGGTAAAGATCACTGGTTTGAGCACATTCGAGTTTCGAGGACAAAACTCCTTTAAGGGGGGAAGAATGTAATATTCCGACCTTTCGTGAAAGGACAGACATGTCTTTTTACGAAATGGGATTTTTATATTTATTTTCCTTGGCTTTAAAAGAGGCTAAATTGCGATTTCTCGATAATGGGAAATGACATACGTGTCTTTTCGCAAAAAAGAAATATTATAATTGTCTTTTTTTAATAGGAAGTTTAAATTATAAGGTCAAATATGATAAAAGAATATCTTTTGAAGGAGGTTATTTATTTTAAGAATATAGCCTTCAATTTACTGGGAGGAAGTTCGAACATGAATTTCTAGGAGAAAAGAGAACAGAAACAAATGGTATAGCGCTGGATACTTTTGGGCAGATCTCCGCGATCGTTAATCCGTTTTGAAATCCAAAAGTACCGCTGGAATCGTGAGAAGAAAAGGATCGTTTTGATACCAGAATTTGGGACTGATTCTCAGGTATGGTTAATTCGTTTTCTACTGCAAAATCGTAAAAGATCATGATGATTTGTGTTTTAGGGGTTTTGGGCATAACTTTTGATCCGTGAATCCGTTTACAAATCCGAAAGTACCGCCGGACTCGTGAGAGAACAAGGATCGTGAAGATACTAAAATTTTGGTCTAATTCTCAGCTATGTTGGAGTCGAATTTCTGCTGTAAATTCAGGAAAAGGATCATGAATTCACGTTCTAGGGTTTTGTTTCATAGTTCTTTGTTTAGAAGCATTGATAATCAATTAATTCATGTTAATTGTGATCTTTTAGATCCTGTTTGAGGCCTGTTTAAGTGCTGCAGAGATTAGTTTTGGTTTGTGGTTTCAATCAAGTAAGAGGCTCTTCCTTTTGTATGCTTTAGTTGTATGATGACATGATTAGATGATGTTAGCAGGTTTTTATGTTATGAATTGTTTGTAGAAATATGTTTAAAGGTTGTTGTTGTGTTTAGTAGTACTTTATGAGACTTTTAGAGGCTATTTTGATGTTGTTTTGTTGAGTTTTTTTGCTGAAAAACGTATTTTGACAATGGAGTTGTAGGCTGAAAGACGTATTTTGACAAGATCTTCACCCCTGCCACATGAATGTCCACGATCTTAGGGTACACAAATCCACTATTGGGGTTCCCCTTCCCAATTAGGGTTTAGAAGGCTGCCGGAAACAATGGAGACGCGAAAAACGCCAGAAAACGCGTAGTGGTATTTTGACAATGGAGTGGTAGTCCAACAAACGGCATTTCTCAAAAATGGTATTTTGACAATGCTCCCCAGTTTTCTGACACTGTGATTAAATAAAATGATCGTTTTGATAAATTAAAAAAATATGAAATCAAATTTGTAGAATTAAAGTTCCTTCCGAAAGTACCATTCCTTAAATAACACAAATTAATAGCAACCCAACAACAGTACGACAAAAAATAATCCCGCACCCGAATGGAAGGATCTTTTGAAAAATGAAGACCTCAAGGTTTTTTTTTTTTTGTTTTTTTTTGTTTTTTTAATTTAATTTTTATGGGAAGAAAGGATAACACCTATCACGTTGTTCAGAAGTCTGGGTTGAATTGCAATTAATTGGATCCTTTTGAAAGCAATCCAACTATAAAGTTGATGGTGTTTCTGATTTTTATAACTATATCAATAAGACTGCCTACGTAACCAAAGTGTATGGGATCAAGGCAATTAACCTAATTTTGATTTTGATAAAGGGTCTTTTATATAGGAATCCCACATGGGGGGAGTTGATTATAAATCCCTGATTTTGTGGCATATGATTGAGGGGCCATTATGATGTTATCATGGAGTTGTCATGGCTCAATCGGGTTAATGTCAAGGGATGAGGTCAATCACAGGGTTACGACAGTTAAAGAAGATCAATCGTGAGATGCTTCTCTTTAATGACTCATAAACGATCTTTGAGTTCAGGGATGGTCTGTTCTTGAGCGAACTGGATGAGCCTGTCATCAAGTGAGTAAAATGGGACAGTAGACGCAATATGCATGCCGGATATCTAGAGTGGTCAGCAGCCTATACCAAGCTGAGACGATGTTTGTTGAGCATGAACAAAACTGAGCTAACAACATGAGCTTTGAGGATGACCAGAACGAGGTAGGTAAAGCCCAGGATGATGAAGCCTTCGAGCTAGATGACCAATAGATGGATAAGCCTAGTTGGCCCATTTTCCAATATGGATCGCTTAAAGACTTAAGAATGCCACATGCATGACTTCTCGGCCATATCCATGTCAAAAGCCTTTAAGACCCAAGCTGAGATGATATTCATTGATTAGGTATGCACTGAAGCAACGTGGCATGACTTCAAAGTCTGAAATCTATCTGTCTCCGGCTTATGTGATGTATGACAACATGTTCTTCGAAATTCAAGAGCCAAATACTTATCTAGAGGTGGTTTTCAAAACGATCTGGAAAATCCCGATAAGGTGAAGTCCTGGAGCAAACGATGTCCGATGTTTGAGTCCCGTATCGGGTGGCCGTTCTACGGTTTCCGGAGGACTCGTCTATAGTGGCCACTGTAAAAATTAAGCAAATTCAAGTGCAGGACCTCCCTTTTATCGATCGCGTCAAAGAACTCATCGGCTAGAATGAGGAGTATAAGACTCAAAAGCGGGTCTTGGACTGGCTAGCATTACAACATAATGTCCAGTGACCTACACCTGCCCGAGAAGGGGTTGCCCCATGTCGAAGTTAGGCCGGTCGGGGTAAACCGAGACTGGTATGCTGAGTGTCACCTTGGGAGGCTCCCATTGGAATGTAGTATTTGTTTATGGAATCCTCTTGATCGGGCTCCCCATTACATTGTTAAGTATTGCTTCTTTATCTTTCTTTTTGCCCTTTTTACATTCATTAGAATTTTCATGCCATAAGTATAAATGCCTTGCTTATAGCGTTAGGACCGACATTATGATACTTAGACATAATTATTGCTTTGTGAAATAATGAGCTTCTACCCTTTGCAGAAAACATGGACGCACAAGGAGCCAAGCTGAAAAGATCAGGCAGGCAAAGCGTGAGAAGGAAGAGAGTGTGGGAAATGCTTCCTGGGCCGTGCTGGCAGACAAAACATGTAGCTTCCTCAATCACCCATATGATATCTTTGGGCTCGTCAGCATGGTTTTGAGCCATGTAATCTTTTTTGACTCGTTCTTGAGTACTTGTCTTTATTTTTGTCTGTGCCGTTAGATGACCTAAATTGCTACCATTCTTATTTGTGCCGTTAGGCAATCTGATTCACACTATCTTTTGCTATTTCAGCTAGTGACAGCGGTGAGGCAGTGTGTGAGAGTTCGTTGCTAGATAGAGAAAGAAAGGGAGGCTTTGGAGCAGGAGATAAAGATTAAAGAAGGCTGAGGATAAACTTGAGAAGGCCAATGATTTCGCGGCCTTTGTAGAGAGTCGAATTGATGAGGTTAAACGAACTTCAAATCTGGAGAAGGTGAAGCTCAATAATGAGGCCAGCCGTCTGTTTGCCCTTAATGAAGAGAAGGCCAAGGAATTCAGCTCGGCTATGGACAAGATGATGGCGGAGAGAAATTTTTCTGCGGTGGAAAGGGAGTCGGTCCCTAAAGCTTTGAATAAGGTGAATCAGCGCGCTGATGAGCTAGCCCGACAGCTTGACTGTCTCCGGCTAAACAACGAAAAGTAAAGAAATCCAGCCTCAACAAGTATTCAATAGGGTGATTCATGCGTTTGTTCATAAGAAAACCAGGAAATCATGCATATTCGGGTTCACGGGAGAAAATTATATGTTCGTTCTTCAAAAACCCAAGAAATTTCACATTAGGAGGCATTCAAAGGAAGGAACACGTGTTGCGGCTTGAATTAAATGTAAAGTTGGATGATTTACCTTGTTGTACGAAGAAATATGGAAGAAAAACATAAATATTGGCCAAGGAACACACCGGAAGCACCTTCAAATGGTCAGAACATGCCTCAGCTCGCCAGAAAAAGCTTGCAGGATGATGAAAATCCTTGCCTATAAAAACACAAATTCACCAAAGTGTCTAAGTGTTTGGAGGCCTCCTTTGATATAGAGCTCGAAGCGAACCAACGTAATGTTTGGAAACCTAAGGTAATAATGGATGTACGGTTATTGAAACAAGCTAGCCAATCCGAAGACGCGGATATTCAAATCCCAAAGGTCGTGTCAGTTATGATTTTGAGGTGACGATTCGTAGCCCGCCTACAACAAAAAAATCAGGGATATTCACCTTGCCTTCTCTTCCGGTAGTCTCGCTACTCAGCGGGACATTCCAATGCTATCTCGGCTAGGTCGTTATAAAGCACTACGCCTAACAACCCTCAGTGTCAAGGTCGACAAACTTAAGTGCGGTCACTTTGGCATGGCATCTCTCAGTTAGTTGCTTTCGAGCCTAACGCTCTTAATCCGGGTCGCTTTATGCACAGCACCATGCTGCTGTCGCTTCTCAGCCTAAAGCATTAATCCCAGTCGCTACTTCAGCATGGCATCATAGACAATGCTCGAGCCTTACGCTATTAAAAAGGTCGCTCTAAAGCAGTAATATCGGCAAACGGTAAATCAAGTCGCCTTACAACTTTACTCCATGAATTTCATGTGAACCATGAAGGCCAAGGAGTAGGGGGGCATTTATATGCCAACCACAACAAAGATCCTGCAGATTCACATTGGGCCTGTACGTAGGACCAATACGAGTAGGGTCCTCGACCCAATCATCCGCACCTTCATAAGTCGGACTAGGCCGGGTTTCAATCCAACTCGCCCTACCCCTTAGCGATATTTACCATTGGCATGGAAATGATCGTCGATCAACAAAGCCTTCAACCCGTATTTACAAAATGGAATGAAGCACTGAGGCCGACGTGCTCCTCCCATCTAGCAGTCCGCCAGCTCGGATCAAGCCCGCTTAATCAGGCAACAAGATTTAATGCACGATGGTTACATGTTAATAACCCGCTATGGTTATTATAAAGCTCGCCCAATGTCTCGGATTTTATGCAATGAATAATAAACAAGTAATAAAAATAAATCCGGTTTACCCCAAGTGCAGGGATCGTAGTATAGCGATTAAAAACCAGAGTCGAGTCACAGGGAATCGAGGTTAGTCTAGTTCTTGATTTCTCTAAAGTTGTCACGAAAAATAAAACAGAACAGAACTAAAAAATCGAAAACAATAAACTGGACAGAGGATCTAGAATCCAAAGTCAGGAAAGATAGTTGCGAAACCTAAATATAAACTATAAACTAGAAAAAGAAAACAATAAACAACTATAAAGTTGTGACGATGATCATGGTGATTAAACAACGAACAAGCAATGATCCACCTTTCCCGCAACCCCCAATTTCCTCCCTAAGGTTATCCTGTGATGATTTAACTCAAATCGTGATTCACCTATTGTAGGTTCGAATTCCTAATCTCTTAGATAATTCGTCTAATAATCTCGTCATCTCTCGATCCTTAAAGATTAACGCTTTCATAACAAAGATGTAAGATTTATTCAATCTAGCAACATAGATTTCTAACCTAACAACTCTTGTTATTTTTAGGTTAAAGATCCAATCTTTCCTATGGTGATCTAGGTTTACACCGATTCTCATCACAAAGTAAACATCTACAACAATACATCTCTCGATTTAAATTGCATAACAATAATAAGCATATAGAAAAGATACGACTTTAATTAAAATCACAAAATAAACCTAAGGTTGAAAACCAAGAACCTGCTGAAACGGATTCACATAACTTGAACAAACTGCTCAGCCCCCAGTCATCAGCACAATCCAGAAACGAAACAATATAAAAAAAATAAAAATAAACAACCCTCAGTCGACCGAGCACCAGGGCTCGGTCGACCGAGCCTAACTTTGCTCGATTTTATGGTTTTCTCAATGTATAATATGGTGTGATATGAGGTATCCCCTAGGGTTGAGATGCAGCGTTATATTTATAGAATTCAAGGTCGGTTTAACTCAAGTCGGTGTCGGACGCTCGTTCACTATTATGGACGCCCGTCTGGTATGCATGAAATCTTCGAGTCGGGCCGAGCTTGATCAGACGCCCGTCCTGTGTATTTGTAGACGCTCGTTCAACAAAATTCTTGAAATCCTGAATCAGATTGCTCTCATAGACGCCCGTCCAGGCCTTCAGACGTCCGTCTGGTGGACGAAATTGCAAACACTCGTTCAAACTTGTATAATTTCTTCATCCCATCTTCAACTTGCATCTTCCCCTTTCCATTAAATCGTCATAGTAGGACATCTTTAGAACTCATTCCATGCCATGCAAATATACCTACAAGATAATAGAAACGTGCAAAATGTAGAACCATATATCTAGATAGAAAATCATCAATAGAACCACGTAAATAGCTCGATTTTGTACTTAAACCATTTCAATACGCATGCTTTCAATAATTCACTTAAACACTTAATTTTCTATAAAAAGTAATAAAACACAAAGGAAATTTCTACGGAATAAAGTCATATAAATCGTAAAAATCACCGTTAATAACTCCCCCACACTTAGCATTTGCTCGTCCCGAGCAAAACAAAAGAAAACATAGACTTACTCAAGCATTGAACCACATAAATTACCATATTTCAAATCACAACCGGTTTACTAGCATCAAAAACATACATCCCATGTAATAAACGATTACTCGAATGTGTAGTGTGTGCAAAGCCTTCTTCAATTTCCACCGATTCCACACTTGACAATTAAATTCAAGCTAACCAACCAACACCCATTTAAGACAGATAATGAATCATCCTGACTATACATACGCCTTACAAACTACTCACGTCATGACTAGAGTAATACATGTGTTTTCGAAATCTTTTCAGTTGTACCCAGAGGATATTCTCTACAACATATACCTTGGCCTATACTGGGGATAAGGTAGGCGATAACTAAGTCTTTCACTTATTCATACCAAATTCCTTATGTGAGTTGATTTAATTATCCTTCACATATAAACGCACATCAGAATGAGCTCTTTCCCGTCATAGCAGAATAGGACATTCGGGATATACCCTACCTTACTCAAATCATAAGGCAGCTTCTTCTGATTGTCGTGAGCTTTTGGTCATCATAGTGGTATAGGACGTTCGAGATACGCCCTACCTCACTCCAATCATCGACCAGCTTCCGACACACCCAATTAATTCATTTTTTTCTTTAAAACAACTTTTTAAAGCACAATAGTTACGTTTCACTTATCACATTCAGGCTCCGGTATATTCACGATACTTCCTACTTCAATTCCAACTACGCACATATTACAATTTCCATGACATTAGCACTCAGCGAACGGTCTGATAACCAGAATCAAACATCATCGGTTTAAATGGGTACAGTTTCCTAAGTTCAGCTCGTCATCGAAGAGGCTTACGTGAAAAGAATTTGAGTAAAGGCTTATTTATCAAAGGTCTATGCTAAAATACGAGTCAACTTAGCACAAGTATGGGAATATAACAAGTAAGTAAGCCAAAATAAACTCATGCTCGAGACGGATGCTTTTTTTTTTAAATTGAAATTTTTTTTGAATTTTTTGAAGAATGGTGGTAAGCATAATAAGCATAATAAATTAAGCACATTTTGTAGGTACAAACAACCAATCCCTCCCCCACACTTATATAACAACATGTCCTCTTGTTGTGCAAAATAAGAAAAAAAACTTAGCTGATTGTAGTTCGAATTTGGCAATTCTGGAAGAGGTCGCGAGTCAGATCTAGAAATGCTTGAAGAATTCAGTATACTGTGGACCATCCACCGGAAAACTGACATCGTCTAAAAGCTCACAATCGCTATCGAAAATATCCTGCACACTTGAACAAACATGGCAATATCTCGGGGGACACAAGGGAATATCACATGCAAAAATAATGATAGACAAGATATAAGCATATGATATAATTGCTCAGATGGAAAAATCACCACACAGGGCATCTAAGCGTCAAATATAAAGCCACAGAGGCTTACAATACAAATATGGTCCAACATGTGCATTTAGAAATATCAAACTCCAACTGACAGTGCCAATGCGCGTTAAGGCTTACAAGATTCATCAATGAGTAATGGCAACGGAAAACCGACAGTAGCTTCAGCTAAAGTACAGATGAATCATACCAGAAAAGCCAACCCCTAAACAACCTTAACACCCTAGATAGACTACAAAAGGAACAGCATAGTAGAATCACGTCTAGCTGGGTGCTCCAGTGTCACCAGTAGTATGGCCTTACTGAATTTCGTGAATAAATTTCGTGACATCCTCTCATAAGCGCATCCCATGTACCCAAAGTCATAGAAACAGAAAAAAACGAAAAACCTGCATGGGACCTGGTCCACATACCAAAAGTATGCAATAGATACATGGGGGATGTAAAATAAAGAAGCCATGCCACATCAGCAGACTCGAAACACAAACAATCACTCAACATGGACCACAATAGACGGAGAAATAACCATAAAGGTGAAAGAACAAAACATCTACGCATATATAAAGGCCACAGAGGCTCACATTAAAACATCCATGTCAAATAACGGAAGCGTGTATCAAAATCAAATTCTATTCACTAAAAATTGATGCACTGGATGGGCGTTCAGACAAGACAGACGCTCGTCTGGTGCTCTCAAAACATATACAGGGCTGGTGCGTTTGGTCGGACGGGCGTCCACTCCTTATGGACGCACGTTTGGAACCACACAGAGCAGACGGGCATTGGAAAGGACAAACGCTCGTCTGGCCCTAGCATGATGCACAATAAAGAGAAACTCGACCCCTCGTTTGACTCTCACCCTAGTTACCACGTTAGTAAATTCAAAACCTCAGAAACCCTAGCAAACAAAACAACTTTCTCTCTCTTTTTTTTTTAGTAAAGATAAAGAAACAGAAAAAGGTACAGAAAAAAAGAAACAGAAATCTACCTACGAAAAGTTAGTAACAAAAAAACAGAAAAATTAATAAAAACTAGACAACCGTACCGATTCCCCGGCAACGGCGCCAAAAACTTGTCTCGGATTTTATGCAATGAAAAATAAACAAGTAATAAAAATAAATCCGGTTTACCCCAAGTGCAGGGATTGTAGTATAGCGATTAAAAACCGAAATTGAGTCACAGGGAATCGAGGTTAGTCTAGTTCTTGATTTCTCTAAAGTTGTCACGAAAAATAAAACAGAACAGAACTAAAAAATCGAAAACAATAAACTGGACAGAGGATCTAGAATCCAAAGCCAGGAAAGATAGTTGCGAAACCTAAATCTAAACTATAAACTAGAAAAAGAAAACAATAAACAACAATAAAGTTGTGACGATGATCATGGTGATTAAACAACGAACAAGCAATGATCCACCGTTCCCGCAACCCTCAATTTCCTCACTAAGGTTATCCTGTGATGATTTAACTCAAATCGTGATTCACCTATCGTAGGTTCGAATTCCTAATCTCTTAGATAATTCGTCTATTAATCTCGTCATCTCTCGATCCTTAAAGATTAACGCTTTCATAACAAATGTGTAAGATTTATTCAATCTAGCAACATAGATTTCTAACCTAACAACTCCCGTTATTTTTAGGTTAAAGATCCCATCTTTCCTTTGGTGATCTAGGTTTACACCGATTCTCATCACAAAGTAAACATCAACAACAATACATCTCTCGATTTAAATTGCATAACAATAATAAGCATATAGAAAAGATACGACTTTAATTAAAATCACAAAATAAACCTAAGGTTGAAAACCAAGAACCTGCTGAAACGGATTCATATAACTTGAACAAACTGTTCAGCCCCCAGTCATCAGCACAATCCAGAAACGAAACAATAAAAAAAACAAAAAAAAAACAACCCTCGGTCGACCGAGCACCAGGGCTCGGTCGACCGAGCCTAACTTTGCTCGATTCTAGGGTTTTCTCAATGTATAATATGGTGTGATATGAGGTATCCCCTAGGGTTGAGATGCAGCGTTATATTTATAGAATTCAAGTTCGGTTTACTAAAGTCGGTGTCGGACGCTCGTTCACTATTATGGACGCCCGTCTGGTATGCATGAAATCTTCGAGTCGGGCCGAGCTTGATCAGACACCCGTCCTGTGTATTTGTAGACGCTCGTTCAACAAAATTCTTGAAATCCTGAATCAGATTTCTCTCATGGACGCCCGTCCAGGCCTTCAGACGTCCGTCTGGTGTACGAAATTGCAAACACTCGTTCAGACTTGTATAATTTCTTCATCCCATCTTCAACTTGCATCTTCCCCTTTCCATTAAATCTTCATAGTAGGACATCTTTAGAACTCATTCCATGCCATGAAAATATACCTACATGATAATAGAAACGTGCAAAATGTAGAACCATATATCTAGATAGAAAATCATCAATAGAACCACTTAAATAGCTCGATTTTGTACTTAAACCATTTCAATACGCATTCTTTCAATAATTCACTTAAACAATTAATTTTCTATAAAAAGTAATAAAACACGAAGGAAATTGCTGCGGAATAAAGTCATCTAAATCGTAAAAATCACCGTTAACACCCAATCAGATGCTGTCACATCATCCACGTAGTTAACCATGTTTATTATGCCTTAATTACAATCATTTGTAATCACCGACTCTTATCCTTATAAATATTGGCATTTGTACCCTGAAAAGGACAACTCACATATTAATACACAATCACAGACAACCTCTGCTAATTTTTCGACTATCTAGCTCACTTTTTACAGCTTTATAGGCTTCATATTTTCTTTATATATTTCTTGATCACCACCGCATGCTAACCGGAAAAATCATACACTTCTACCGAATATCCACCTTAAAATACCCCTAAACTCGATTGTGATACGTCCGACCGTATCAAATAGTGAGAAATTGTTAGAATTAAACTTAATGTTGTGATGATGATTGTTTTGTTTAACCTCATTGATTAAGTGCCATGACTAGTTGTCAAAGTGCACAGAAAAATATGTCTAGAACTTAATATATAGGTCTTTACTAGATTCTGATAATTGTATAGGTTCAATCACACAAGCACCGTAATTGAAATCTTATAGATTTAAGTGGAGCCTAGTACATCTGCTGAGAAACCATCAAAATATTCAGCTTTGAGGGTTCAAACTTAGCTGATCTATGAAGTCTGAAAATTGAAGAGCTGGGGGTTCAAACTCATTTTATGAACACTGAAGACCTGAAGGCTGAGGGTAAAAACACAGTAATGAAGAGTAAGTCGTGACTACATAGTTATACTTCATGTAACTCTGTGATGGCTTAGACTAACTGTACAGATCTTGTATTTGGAGGTCTATGATTCAAAAGGACATGTAATCATGAACCTTAGTTATGTTTTTAACATGGTCTACTCTAATCTAGTCAATTGTGATTAGATGAAAGTTAGTATGTTGATGCAGCAAATCAAAAAGATGAGCAAGACAAGCTAGCTGAGAATTTCAACCAAGACAGACAACTGACTTTATAAGAAACTCAGCCAAGTTCGTCAAATGTAGTGATAAAATTTAAGAATGCTGAAGTGCTGAGTATTTTTTTATTCAACCTCTATAATCAAGCAAAGGATCACATACTCACTGCTGAGATCAATGGAAAAGTACTCATAATGGTAACATCATAAAAGAATTACAAGTGTAAGGTTTCCATTGGTTGACAACCGGTCATTGTCATAAGGACATTGACAATTGACATACACTTGAGCAGGACCACTTTGGATGTTTGTTTCTATCAAGAAAAATCCAACAGCGCCTATAAGATATTAAATTATAATGTTGGATCCCTCCTAGGACTTAACATCCAAGTATATGAAAGAGTGGTAGTAGTGGGTGAAGAGAGTGGATAAACAAGATGTCAAAGTTTAATTCAATAAGGGGAAGAAAAATATCCATTGCTGAGAATTTCTGCTGAGAACATACATTTCCAGATCAATAAATCTACAAGTGTCATAAATGTTTCAAGTTCATCAAGCTTTACATTACTTGGAGAAATTGATCTACTAAGCATAGCATAAATAGCAAGATGAAGCTCATACAAGTTGAATCACTTTCTTGATTCAAATTATCCTTTGTCCAAACCAAGGTTCAAGACTATGAAGCATCAGGGAAAGTGTTTTGGACAGTTGAGTGCAGTTAGTGCAAAAAGATCTGTGAAAGGACATGTTTGTGGTGGAGCTGGTGAAGAGGCAATCCTATCCTTCAAGGACCAGAGGAGCAAGCTAAGTGAAGCAGCAATTTTACCGGTCAAGGACTAAGGGCTCAGTTTGTGAAGATAGGGGATAGTCAAGGACAAACATCTTTACTTTGTATCTTGTAACTTCCA
The DNA here is from genome assembly GCA_024500145.1 of Gentiana dahurica var. dahurica. Lineage (NCBI taxonomy): Eukaryota > Viridiplantae > Streptophyta > Magnoliopsida > Gentianales > Gentianaceae > Gentiana > Gentiana dahurica. Next base: position 58,413,384 of record CM044905.1, on the reverse strand, counting down.
TAGTGAATTACCTCCTACATCATAGGGGAAACGGAGACGTGGAGGATTTACTCCACCTCGAGCTTCCATAAACAAATTTCTTGTGTTATTTGCTTTACAGTCATTTACATTCAATATTTTGAAATTTTTTTGTTTGATAGTTTACTTACCAAACTGAACAAATCGTTTTATCACTAAACTCAGCTGACAAGATAGCAACTACTGAGTTTATACACCAAGTTTATCTGAAGGTGATCAAAAAAATTAATCAAGGCATTAAAAATTATTCCGCTGCATATAACCCAACAAACTTAATTAGTCAGCAGACTAGTTAATAAGATGAGTTATCATTCTCTAGTTTTCCTTTAGATCGCAAGAGGGTTTAAAGGACAAGTTTATTCATCCCCTCTCTAAACTTGTCTCAAGATTTTCCAAAGGAACTAACAATTGGTATCGAGCAAGCCTTCATACATGAGGAGATCTACTACTGACTCTATATAAAGAAGTTCTGTTCTGAAGAGACCTCTTGTTGCTCTTTTTGAAATTCTTTTCAAAACTTGTTTTCAAGGATTTTATAACTTGCATCATGGACTCACAAAGTAAATTTTGTAAGCTATTTGGTTGCTCTTTGAATATATTTGATGAAAACATGAATAGATTGCATGCATATGCTGCTACACGCATGGGAAATTTCTTGAAGTGCATATTGATAATCCAATCATTGCACCAGAAATCACAGGCAACATAAAGAATATTCAGCCAGAAGTTTGAAATGGTCTTGAAGCAAATGATGAATCACATATCCTAACACTAAGTTATCATGCCAAGAATAATGTTGAGAGTGAGAAGGAAATCCTTTCGTTTTGAGCTGATTGTTCAGAAATCCACACCAACAGAATGATATCGGATGAAGTCATGATTGAATGCACAACCCATGAAATGAACAAAGTATAGCAAATTATGATAGTTGAATAATGTGACAAGTTGGATTTTATAACAAACAAATAGGCATTAATGATCAAAGATCACATTGAGGTAAATGCTTCTACATCCACACTCTCACATGCATCTTGTTATTCTACTGCTAAATCCAATATAAATTCAAAATTTCATGAAACACTTGACATACTTGTTGGTCCCAGAGAAGGGTGAAAATATAGTCGAGGAGGAGGGGGTTAATGACTATATTGTAGATTCAAAAACTTTTCCCATATAAAAAGCTTATGGACAGTGGATAAGTCCCTTCTTAAAGATTGTTTCGAAATAGTTCAAGCACACACAACATATAGAATAAACTACTGTAAATAATAATATAAAGTAAAATGCAGTAAGTAAATGAACACAAAGATTTATAGTGGTTCAGGGTGGTGTAATCCCTTAATCCAATCTTCTTCTGTGATGATTGGAGGAATTCACAATTGGCTTTCACCAATACAATAGTTATGATTGTCCTTGCTTACAGACGCTTCACAATCTACAGACTATCATTCCCTGGCTACAAAAACTTCAGTGACTCAGTCTTCCACACTGTTCCTTGGGAACAAATCCTTCAACAGCAATCACTTCATGGTTGCAGTTCCTTCTCAGACAATCTGATTCAATTGCTTCAGTATGTTGTGAATTGGATTCATAGTGGCTTGATTAGACTCAGTACATGATATAGATTTGATGCTCTGTTCTCTGAGTTTGATCTTCTGGATATAACTTTCCAGTTCAGAAAGAGGGCTTATGAACTTGACATAGTTTCAGCACTTAGTGTTCTTGATTCTATGTGTGTGTGGATCTGTGTATAGCTTTATGCTTGTATTTAGTCAATGCCTTTTATTTAAAGCCTTGATATCCTTGATTTGAAAATTTGTCCGTTGGCTATTTAATTCTCAGAATCATCGTTGATTCTGGCCTGATTTAATCCTCATTGATTTTGGTGATCCGGATTTTCTTCAAATGTTCATCATAAAATCCGTCCTTGATTGATTCTTCATTAATTGCTTGATCTTTGATTTAATCATATTGCAAATTTTATAACTATTAAATTTGAATTTCTTGACTGCTCTGATTGTTACTTCGCCATTGAGATACTCTTCATTGTTATTCCTAAAGTCAGTCGGAAGAATTTTCACTTAGCTGGTTTGCTGTTTTTGTTCTACATTGAATCCTGATGCTCAATGTATGTTTGTACTTCACTGGTCCATGATTTTGGTGAGATCAGTGTACACCATATTAAAAAAAATTCCATCACCTGTAATATATGTTAGACTTACCCAAGTCATCACAGACTTCCTTCATTGTAAGTCAGTCCATGGGTCATCACTTCACTGCGTTGGTTCTTTGGCTATCTTCACTGAGCTGATCCAATATCTTTACTGAGCCGGCCTACCAGTCTATTACGGTGCTTGTATGACTAAACTTATACAATATATCAGACTTTTATGCCTATACAAACATTACTACTTATTTAGACTTATTGCAGGCTTGCTATAACAGCTAGTATGACCATCATCAAAACAATAAAATGTTTCTAACAGTTTCCCCCTTTTTCATGATGCCAAAACCCTCATAAGCCTGAATATATGGTCAATCACTTAAGTATAATAAATAGAATAAAACTCAATAATTATCTTCATCCATAATGGCAATAGAGATTCAAAAGTTTCAAGAGTTGAAACATATTGCAGTCTACTTTCTAAGGCCTTGCTCTTTCAGGCTTACCCACTACCTTCCCTCTTTTTGATAGCATCATGTTTCTCTGCCAGAAATTTGTTTGTTGTCTCAGACACCGTTATGATTGCGTCAAGCTGATTGATGGCATGATCTAGGGTGCTGTCAAGGGCCTGAATTTGTTGAGAGTGAGTTTCCAGTATGTCAACCATAGGGTTAAGCCTGCCATCAACTGCACTGGATTGTGTGAACATGCTGTGTGATCAGTGAATTCAGTTGAGTTATCAGATCCCCTCGCTTTTCTATCATAGCATCTTGGTCCTCAATGTGGCTGAGCAGAGCCTCATTTTTTTTGCTCCATGGAAGTATAACCACTTCTCAGTGTTGATTGGAGATTTTCCCTAATGAGAGTTTGTTTTTTCATGTCCACATCCATATGATCAATATCCAGATGAAATTATCTATCTGGATGGTCAGTGCTCGGTTGTGCCTATACGGGTGCATTGGACTTATCAGAATCTTTTTCAGCTTGCTTTTCTTCAATCTCCATGTCAGATAGAGATTGTTAGGGGTTGCATGATTCTCCAAGTCCTGGTTGGGACATAGTTTCATCTCCATATGCTGCATCTTCACTTCCTTAGCAACATGAGAGTGTGGATTTGCTATCATTCCCTCTTGCTCAGTGCTAGGGGTCCTTGTTGAGTCTGCTGGTGGTTCTCTCTTAGCAGATCCACTCATCTGCATTTCACCATCAGTCTTACTCCTTTGGATAACATCATAGAGTGTCAAGTCATCATCAGAATCCTCTCTTTCCTTATGATCATCCGTGTGATGACCATCCTCTATCTCTTCTTCTTATTTGTCTTCTTCAAGAGTTAGATGACCCTCTTTATCATCCTCTTCATATTCTTTATCTGATTGATGATGGACTTCTTCCTCTAGATCTTCTTCATCCTCGCTTATCACCAAAGGCCTGTCCTCATTTCTTGGCAAGATCTTGAGTTGAGCTTCTTTAGCTGGAGATCTGGTTCTTCTTCTGAACCCAAAACTGCTGCTCTTAGGTTGCTTTTTTTTTCTGTCCTGTTATTGTCTCCAACTTCCTTGATTCATTGACATAAGTGAACATCACTTTTGCATCGTGTAACGTGTGCAAGTGAATGGGTTTCACTTTCATACAATCCAGCAAGTGTTGAAGTGGAATTCTAAATGATTTTCTAACCCAGAAAGCACATTTCTTTTCTTCCCTTTCTTCACTGCTAATTATCTAGCATCTAGTTCTCCTTTAATCTGCTCTTTGAGTCTGTTGAATATGAAGGTAGCCCACTTGAATTCCTCCTCTTCATAAATGATGTCCATCAGTTTTGATCTTACTTCCATCATTCCATGCATCGATCCTAGTTTGCCCTCTATATTCTTGATGATAAGATGAGCAAATTCTGCAAACGGCTTTTTGAGTTCGGATCTTTTGCAGTTGATCTTTTTGTTCGTAGATGTAGCATTCTTTCCAATTTCTAGCCAAAACACATTAGTGTCGATTGCCACATCCTGGGTTTGTGTTGGTCCGGTGTTGGAGAGTTTGAGGTAGAGTCTGAGGAGTCCCAGTGTGATTATCACATCTCTTCTATTCACGGTTGTGGTGATAGCTTCCAGCATGCCTTCTTCTTTCTAGGAATGGATTTTTCATTGAGCTAGAATAAGATCAGATTCTCATAGCATACTCTATTGATTGGTGGATTAAGGAAGGTCATCAATCCCAAGTTCACACACCCATCTGCTAGTCTTTGGTCCTGTAAATCATTGCCACATGAGGTTAGGTAATGTTCAGGTCTGAAGAATGACCCAGTGACAATTGATTTCTCATACTGTTTTCCAGACATTGTGGTTGAGGAACGTGAGGCCAATTCTGAGAGTTTGAGAGCGAAAGCTTTGAAATTTCTTGTGGAATTTGGGTTTAAGAGTTTCAAAGATAGCATAAAGAGCTCAGAGGAAAAACTGAAGTGTTGTTTATATAGTGGAGATTTGAGTGTGTGAACATGTTTGAATATGGAGAGATTTTAGTGGAGTAATTACGTGATTTAGTGTATATAAATCACGATAAACAAGGGTAATAGGAGAGAGGATTGAGGCAAGTAATGATAAAGCCTAGGTATCGAGGCGTTGCCGTTATTACCTCTTGTCAAATAATAACCTCCATAAATTAATCCATGTGTCTGATAAAAAAATCCATGTGTGTAATCTTCATAAATTAACTGCTTCATAAATCTTTGATTTTCTACATGTATGAAAATTGATTCATTTCACACTTCACTTCGATGTTTTCTCCATTACGTTTAGCGGTTGAGAGACTTAGCTGATCACTAGACCAGTGTAATGGCCTATTTAATTTGCTGCTATAGCAAATCAATTGTTCCTAACAACCAGTGAAGTGGACTTCACTGGTACCAGTGCCTTACCTACCAAGTGAGCACACCCAAAATGGAAAAGGTCAAGTCAGCTGGTGAAGTCACTTCACTGATTACTCCAGTTAGCTGCTCCTTGTGACATAATCAATTTCATTCATTCCCAACTCAGTTCTTAACTTTCAAAGTCTTTCATGACTGAGTGGCTCTGTGAATATGTCAGCCAATTGATCTTCCGTAGATATGTACCTCAAGATTACTTCTCTTTTTTCAACATGATCTCTGATGAATTGATGTCTCACATCAATATACTTTGTTCTCGAGTGAAGTACTGGATTCTCTGTAATTGATATTGCACTTGTGATATCACATACGATAGGAATTTTCTTTTCTTCTACTCTATAGTCTCTTAGCTATTGTCTGATCCAGAGTACTTATACATAATAGCTACCTGCTGCTGTATATTCTGCTTCAGCTGTTGAGTAAGATATAAAATCTACTTTTTACTAAACCATGATACTAGTTTGTTACCTAGAATCGACAAGTTCCTAAGGTGCTCTTTCTATTCACATTACATCCAGTATAGTCATAATCTGAATAAGATATCAATTTGAATCCACCATCTTTTGGATACCAAATTTCAACATTTACTGTATGCTTCAGATATTTGCTGATTCTCTTTGATGCTAGTAAGTGATATTCTTTTGGTTGTGATTGAAACCTTAGACATACTCCTACTACGAATGCAATATCAGGTCTGCTTGAAGTTAGGTAAAGCAGTGAACCAATAATTCCTTTGTATAGCTTTTCATACACATCCTTCCCATTTTCATATTTCCCAAGAACAATCCTGGCACACATTGGTGTTTCTGATGTGCCACTTGTGTCCATTTCATATTTGTGTATCAAGTCCTTTGTGTGTTTGGATTGACTGATAAATATGCCATCATTCATCTGCTTCACTTGCAGTCCAAGGAAGTAGTTGAGTTCTCCCATCATGCTCATCTGAAATTTGCTTTTCATTCGGTTTGCAATTTTTTCACATAGCTTTTCATCTTCTAATCCAAAAATGATGTCGTCTACAAAGACTTGGAAAAGTAGAGTGCTTGATCCATCTTGTACCTTGAAAAGATTATTGTCAATGGTTTCTTTCCCGAATCTAATATTTATCAGGAATTGTGAAAGTGTTTCATACCAGGCTCTAGGTGCTTGTATGAGTCTATACAGTGCCTTCTTGCGCTTGTACACTTTGTCTTCTTTTCCCTTGAGTTGAAACCTAGGGGCTTTCTCTACATACAAATCCCCTTATAGTAATCCATTCAGAAATGCACTTTTGACAACCATATGATAGACTTTGAAGTATTTGTGATCTGCAAATGCCAGGAACAGTCTTATTGCTTTCAATCTTGCTACTGGTGCAAATGGCTCATCATAGTCTATGCCTTCTGCTGATGAATATTCTTTTGTAACCAGTCTTTCCTTGTTTCTGACAATTGCTCCTTGTTCATCCATCTTATTTCTGAACACCCATTTTTTTGCAATGATGTTTGCCATGTCTGGTCTGTCAACAAGTTCCTAGACTTCATTTCTTTCAAATAAATTTAGCTTCTCTCGCATAGCTTTGATCCAAACAACATCTTGGATTGCATTATCTTTTGTTATTGGTTCAACCTGTGACAGAAAACAAGTTAACATCCTTCTAGTTGTCCTCTAGTTCTTACACATGTGTGTACATATCCAATGACTTGCTCAGCTGGATGGTCTTTGAGCCAGTTGTTGTCAGGTGCAACCTGTCTTGGTGAACCTCTTCTACTGACGTATTTACTGGTGCTTCATCTTCTAGATCATCAACTGCATCTTCTACTAGTGCAGTTGGTGTTTCTGCTTCTACATAAGCTGGTTTAGAATCTTGTTTTGTTGTCTCTGTATCCATTAGTGTGAGTAAGTCTTCACAGCTGGTATTAGCTTTCATCAAACACAACATGTATTGATTCTTCAATCCCTAAGGTCATTTTGTTCAGTACTCTAAAGGCTTTGCTTGTATCTGAATATCCCATGAAGATTGCTTCATCAGCTTTTTCATCAAAAGTATGTAGCTGATGCATGTTTAAGACAAAACATTTGGCTTCAAACATATGTAAGTGAGAAATGTTAGGCTTTCTTCCATTCCAAACTTCATAGGGTGTTTTTCCAAGATACTTGTTGATGATTGATATTTTTTGTGTATAACAAGTTGTGTTTGCTACTTCAGCCCAAAACCTTTTTGGTAGTCCTGCTTCTGCTATCATAGTTCTGACAACTTCTTTGAGTGTTCTGTTTCTTCTTTCTGCAACTCCGTTTTGTTGTGGTGTTCCTGCTGCTGAAAGTTGATGTAGTACACCATTTTCTTCACAGTAGGTTCTGATCACTTCATTTAGGAATTTTGTGCCTCTATCTGATCTTATCTTGATAACGTTCAATTCTTTTTCATTCTGAATTCTTCTTAAAAGGTCTTGTAATTTCTTGAGTGTTTCTCTTTTCTTGTTCATGAAGGTGGTCAAAGTGAATTTTGAAAAGTCATCAACCACCACTAGAGTGTACTTTTTGCCACTTACACACACTGGTGTGACTGGTCCAAATAGATCCATATGTAGAAATTGTAGAGTTCTTGTAGTTGATATGTGTGGATTTGACCTAAATGAACTTTTGTTTTGTTTTCCCTTCTAGCATGCATCACATAGACTTTCTTTCTTGAAAGTGATCTCATGTAGGCCTTCCATATGATTGTTCTTTGCTATCTTGTTGATTGACTTGAAATTCAGATGATCCAGTCTTCTGTGCCAAATCTAGCTAGGTGATTGTTTGTTCTTGACAAGCAGACCTGTTTATGCTTTTTCTGTCACTCAGTTTACAACATACATGTTATCTTCTCTTTTTCCTGCAAGTACAACTGTGTTGGTTTCTTTGTGAATCACCTTGCAACCTTCTTTGTGGAAGTTCACATTGTAGCCTTTGTCACACAATTGACTGATGCTTAGAAAATTGAAATTCAATCCCTTGACATATACCACATTCTGAATCGATGCCTTCCCTCTTAATCTTGCTAAGGTTTTCTTTTCCTCCAAAGGTAACTTTGGGTCCATCAAAAGCTTTGAATTCAGCCAGCCATCCCTTGTTGCATGTCATATGTCTAGAACATCCACTGTTTATGTACCAGACATCCTACAAAACAATCTAAGCAAGTTTAGGTACCCAACACTGTTTGGGTCCATACTTATTAGAAGTCATGCCTCCTACTTCAAGTGTGCATCCAAAAGATTTTCTCCTTGGAGGGTTGAAGTCATCAACCTCATATGTATAAGGCATGGCAGAATAGCTTCTAATAGATTTACTAAAAGTATTTAGATACATTTCTCTACCTTTGGGTGCCTTATCATCCTGTTTCACTTTCCAAAACACAGCAGATGACATGTTTTCATATTGTCTTTTGTATCCAGGACCATGCCTTTTCTGGCTTTTCCCAAACACATTTGGCCTTGTATGAAATGGTTTTATCTTGTATTTTAGAGGTGGAACATTCCCATCATCTTTTGAGGGGTAAAGTCTGCCCTTACCATTCAGAATGCCATTACCCTTAGTAGGCTGGTAAGATGATTTACACTGCTATTTCACTGCACTGATTTTTGACTTCAGGATGAGTAGTTGAAACTATGGTATGTCCTTTTTCTGAATTTAGGTCTAGTTTTGGTCCTAAGTTTAGATCTGTGTTGTCCATTGTCTCTTTTCTCATCTTGACTATTGTAGCCAAGACCAGTATGGATCCAAACCTTTTTAGGGGTTTGTAAGTTGGTGCATTAAATAGTGCAGTGGTGGCCTCAGCTCGTAGAGATGTTTCCATAGCTGGTCTGTTAGCACCAGATGAGTGATAATCTGATGCTTGCTGATTTGCTAAGTGTTCTCCGTTACTACCTGATTCAGCTTTCAGCTTATCCAGTTCTTTCTTTGATATTTTATTTTCCTTATTTAGATTCTTACATTCTTGTTCCAGAATTTCATGAACTGTTTGAATATCTTCCAATCTACGCATGAGATTTTGAATTAGATTTGTAGAGTCTAGTGGGAAGACAGAAGATTGTGCAGTGTCAAATATGGATGCATTAGATGAATATGCACTAGATAGTACCTCTAATTCATCAAATTGTTTTGCCATTAGACATAAACAAGCATTGTCATTGTCTGAGTTGGTGCATTCACTGTCATCTGAGTCATTATCATATGATTCTCCGGCATCACTTTCCCTGCTGGTTTCAGCCTTTAATGCTTTCATGCTCTGCCTTTTGTCTGATGACTTGTATCTCTTCTTTTCTTCATCTTTGTTTTCTTTTAGACAATCGGCTTTGAAATGTCCTTTCTTTTTGCAGTTGAAGCATCTAATTTCATCATCTTTTTCTTCATGTCTTTGCTTGAATTTGACTTCTTGTTTGATGAAAAAATTCATTTACTATGTCTCTTCTTGAATCTTCAAACTTCCTGATCAACAATGCCACTTACTCTTTCAGTTGTTGAGTCTCTTTGCTAGATGACTCAGCTAACTACTCTGCTAGGGTGCCACTAGTGCACTGGCCTTGTTTTGCTCTGCTGGTGCACCTTCCTCATTGTTTAACTCAAATTCTTGAGCTTTCAGTTGTGACATTAAGGTCAGTGTATCAGTTTTGGCAAGATCCAACATGGCTTTAAGCACTGATGTGATGATCTTCCATCTCTCAGGTAGACCTCTGAAGATTTTCAAACAAACTTCTTTTGTGGGTATGTGTTGCCAAGTTGTTGCAGTTCATTGATAATGCTTGAGAATTTGTTATCCATTTGATCAATAGATTCACCTGTCTTCATTTTGATGTTTTCAAACTTCTGTTTTGCAACAGATAGTTTATTCTCTTTGATTGCCTCTGACCCTTCATTGACAAGAGCTAGTTTGTCCCACATTGCTTTGGCTGTTTTGGAATCTTTAATCCCCATAAACATATTGCTGTCTAAAGTCTTCAAGATCATATCCTTTGCAAAAAAAATCAAGATTTTCTCTTCTTCTATCATCCTTGGTCTAATACTTCTTTGGCTTTTCAATCGATTTTCCTTGATTTGGACCTGTGGTCTCTACAGTCGATTTTGATGGGACCATCATTGATAACATCCAGCATCTCCCGATGAGTTGCTGCAAGATGAGATAACATTCTTATTTTGTATTCATAAATTTTTTTAACATTGAATACATGTACTTTAGACATGAACTTTGAAGAATCCATTGTCACAGTCAAATAGATGAGTATGTAAATCATAGATTTGAAAAAGTATTTTGAAAGTGTGTGATCTCCTTGTTACCAGAAATCAAATCTGAGCAGAATCTGATACTAGGAACACTACTTGATACCAATTGTTGGTCCCAGAGAATGGTGTAATTATAGTCAGAAGGGGTGAATGACTATATTGGAGTTTCAAAAACTTTTCTTATCTAAATTTTTTTTGGGCAGTGGATAAGTTCCTTCTTAAAGATAGTTTCAAAATAGTTCAAGCACACACATGATAGAGAATAAATTGTAGTAAATAAATGATGTAAAGTAAAATGCAGTTAGTAAATGAAAACAAATAGTTATAGTGGTTCAAGGTGGTGTAGTCCCTTAATCCACTCTTCTCCTGTGATGATTGGATTCACTATTTTCTTTCATTAACACAATAGTTATGATTGTCGTTGACTATAGAAGCTTCACAATCTACAAACTATCACTCCCTGGCTACAAAAGCTTCAGTGACTCAGTCTTCCACACTGCTCCTTGGGGTACAAATCCTTCGGCAGCTATAACGTTAAGGTTGCAATTACTTTTCAGACAATTAGATTCAATTGCTTTAGTATGGTGTGAATTGGATTCACAGTGCCTTGATCAGACACAGTACTTGATATAGATTTGATGCTCTGTTTTTTGAGTTTGATTTTCTGGGTATAACATTCAAGTTCAGAAAGAGGGCTTATGAATTTGACGGAGTTTCAACACTTAGTGTTATTGATTCTATGTGTGTGTATCTTTGTATAGCTGTATGTTTGTATTTCTATCCATGCCTTCTATCTACAGCCTTGATCTCCTTCATTTGAAATTTCATCCGTTGGCTATTTAATTCTCAGAATCATCCTTGATTCTGGCCTGAATTAATCCTTCTTTATTTTGATGATTCGTATTTTCTTCGAACGTTCATCATAAAACCCGTCCTTGCTTGATTCTGCATTAATTGCTTGATCTTCAATTTAATCATATTACAGGTTTCATAAATATTAGATTTGACTTACTTGACTACTTTGATTGTTACTTCTCCATTGAGATACTCTTCATTATTATTCCTTAAGTCAGCCGGCAGAACTTTCACTTAGCCGGTTTGCCATTTTCCTTCTATATTGATTTCTGATGTTCAATGTACGTTTGTACTTCACTGTTCCTTGATTTGGGTGAGATCAGTGTACACCATATTAAAAGAATAGATTCCATCACTTGTAATGTATCTTAGACTTACCCAAGGTCATCCCAGACTTCCTTGGTTGTAAGTCAGTCCGAAGGTCTTCACTTCAATATGCTGGTTCCTTGGCTGTCTTCACTGAGTTGATCCAATATCATTACTGAGCCGGCCTACCTGTCTATTACAGTGCTTGTCTGACTAAACTCATACAACATGTAAGACTCTTAAGTAAATCCTATACAGACATTACTACAAATTTAGTCTTATTTTAGGCTTGCTAATAATAGCTATTATGACCATCATCAAAGACATAAAATGTTCCTAACAATACTCCTAAAAGAATTAGAGGCAGTTCAATCAATTAAAGCTGGAGTTTTATGATTGACAGCTATACTTAAGCTTGTCAAATCTAATAGCAGAATGAAACAAGTTAAATCTCCTGAGAAAATTAATGTCTCTAAATATTTAGCAAATCCAATATCTTCGGTTCAATTTAAATATGGAAATCCACATAGCGAGAGATCAAACCTAGGATTTGATAGTCGATCAACATAATTATAAGTCTAGACCTATTACAGCTGCTCCTAAGTTTGTAGCTGCACAAAAGTCTAATTCTTAGATGACTATTGAATCTACTAGAGTTGACAAACACTCAGTAAGATCTAGTAACACTACTGACAAAATCACTTGATCAGGCAGAAAAACTTGATGGACAGCTAGATCCAACTGAAAAAATCAACAGAAGGCTAAAAATGGCAGAACCGATTCTAAATTAGTTAAGAACCAAAACAGACCAGCCAAAACTACTAAGGCAAATGATATCTATCATTCTAAGGATACTAGATTTAGGGGGAAAGGAAGACTTTTCCTTTTGATGAAGACTGGGATGTTTCCATTCTTATTGCAAGACCTACCAAGTTTCACAAAGAGCAAAATGCTATGCCTCAATACAGAGTTGTTAATCCAGGAAATCATACCTATGTGAAACCCAGTTAGACCTAACTATATAAATCAAAACATGCATCATTTATGAGCCTAAAGGCCAGAAACCATGCATGAAGAAAACAGATTCTAATAGAAAGATCTATAAAGTTGTTGGATACATGTATGAAAAGGATAAGTTCAATCCAATCAGGAGAAAACCATACTCATATTCCCCCAAGATTGTTCTTGCAACTAACCATGAAGGACCTAAACAGGTACGGGTACCAACAAAAACTTAATTTGTTTTGCAGGATTCTATGGATCTTAGTTAATGAAGATCCATACAAACCAAAAGTTATAATTATTGACATCTAATGTTTCATGAAGCACAATTTTTACATCAAGAGCTACATTGTGAGGACTAAAATTATTATCAACTGAGAAGTTACAATGAATATCAGTTGAGGTTTTGAAACCATCCAAAGGATTTATCATTGATATGAACGAACAAAAATTAACAATTGGTACAAACAACAAAACTGTTCAACAAACTGGTACAAAGATCAGCAACAAAGAAGTGAAACAATTGGATTCAGAGAAATGGTCGAATACACAGATACTCGTAACACACGAATTAATCAAGATTGAGAACACGGTCGACCAACAACGGTGCAAAAAAGTAACAATAGTATCAGTGAATACACCGGATCATGCAAGTTCAACACTCGGAGTTTCTAATGTATTAATTCTAACTATGAGTTATTTGTTATTTCCCCTATTTTATGCATTGATCTACCCGGTGGTGATTTTTGACTCTTTAACAGCTACGGGTTCTAAACCCTAATTTTATGCTCTTTTTTCATTGGATGGACAGTAGGTGCCTTTGCGCAATTAACCTCTTTCATTGGTTGTATTAATCCACACGCAATAAAATCTAGGGATAGCCGACTCAAGACCGATACCTCCCTAAGTAGCCATCGACACTGACTGACACGTTCCTAAGGATAGATCTAGACTATGTCCAAATTAACAATTCACCTTGCAAGTCCTTCATGCTGATTTATGATTACACGCAAATAGTTGATCAGGCTATAAACATGTAAATTAAATCTGTCAATCAGATGTAGATGGTGCTGATTATTCTGAATTAGGATTTACTAAGTATTCAGCTCTAGCGATAAAGTTCATCATAGTTCTGAAGAACACAACCTCTATTTTATGATTTCATCACCAACGACTCAGACCTATTCATACATACAAAGAGGGAAATACACTAGCTAATACATAGCCAAACTAATAATAACAATCAAACCATACTAATCACAGAGGAAAATGACAGATATACATCTAGAAAAAGCCAGAAATCATACCCTAGATGCCGAGCGCAGGTCCTCCGCTGATCTCCCCCTAGAAGGCAGATCCATCGGATCCGTGACTAGAAAATAAATAAAAGAACAAAAGATGTTTTTATTGTATAATACTTGTGGTATTCAAAATTCTGGTACAATGAAAATGAGGCATGGTGCCTCTTATTCATAGTTGAATAAACCAACTTAGCTAACCCTAAAAACGACCCCTCATCCACGAAAATACGTTTCCAGATGCTTCTGGGACTTTCGAAATTATGGCAGCGGTCTCGCAGTTGCATGGGCGTTTTCATAATTTTTCTTTTCCGACATAGCTTGGAAAGTTTAGAATGCCCTAGGCCAAATTCTTCGTCTAGTTTGTTCCAGAATCTGTCTTTAACATTTGCCCAAATCACGTTACCGGAAAATAATCCAATAACACACGAAATGATACGAATTTATGGAATAATAATCGTAAATACCAAATACTCGAATCATGAACCGGAAATAGACCATTCAACAAAAATGGTTCGTATAAATGGCTGAAAACAACTAATTTTAGCTTAGAATGGGTGAAATGTTGATGTCGTGAGATGTATCAATTTAAGCGTCATCAACTACCCCCACTAGACTTTTGCTCGTCCTCGAGTAGAGTATCAAGGCGGAATGTACCTCCATGAGCAATTCCCATCAACTACAACATGTTCAATAAAGAATTCAAGCAAAACATATGTCAAGCAACAATCCATAAGCTCCCTAATACCCACCAATGCATCAATGTGTTGTGTGATAAATCTTTCGTGATTGTGCATTCATGAAAATAATCAAGTTATAGAGACCTCACAACCTTAACATATCAATGTGCATACTCGCACTTCTTGCCTTCAGACTTAGGAAAACAACAAGAAACCTTTATCAGGCAAGGCGGACTCGGGGACCGAGTACAACTCGAAAGTCCTCATTTGTTTTGTGTGAGGGTCGTACGTCTTACGTTCTAAATTTGCCTCCCTCATGTGTATATGCTTTGCGCATTTATCTTATTTATTTTTTTCATTTTTTCTTTTCTTTTTTGGCAGTTTTGCTTAATGCTTTTGGTTTTTCCTGTTAGGAAATCACTAGTTTAACGCAGCGGAATTTAAAATTTGATTTCCTTTTCTAGATCGTTCTTCGTTTAATGCAATAAACACGTTAAGTAGTTTGACGGTTATACCTCAGATGATCTATAAGATCGTCGCTTTGACCGCAACGGAGAGTAGTTCAATGCGCAAGCCGTCCACGTGTCCGGCCTCTATCGCTAATCCACACGAACCCCTTGCCGGAATCCTCCTTGGATTGCTATAGGAAAAACTCCGGTTGCTAGACCGGACCTTTTCTTCCCTCACAAACTCACTATGGATAGCTCTCTATTTTACACAAGAACTATGAGCTCTTGCAATTCTGTTGTACAAAGGGCTTGACACCCACCTCCTATATATAGTGGTTGGGGCGCCCCATATGGTGTTGAGGAGAAGAAAACCTTTTTCCAATAAAATAAAGAAAATCTCCTAGATTGATTTATCTCTTTAATTATAATTTATTTTGCCAATATCTAATATTGATTATAATTATCTTATTACCATAAATATATTTTTCCAAAATCAATTAATATCTTATATTAATATTATGGCAATCTTATTAATTAAAGTGCACAATCCAAGTGTATCTCATACACTCAATTGTGGCGCCCCATATGCCAATTAATTGGCTTGCGGAATATTCTTTAATTAATATAATTTGTATATAATTAATATCTTGTATTTTATTTATTCATAATAAATAAATACCACCATATTAATTTACAACTATTACCTTTATAGTCTAGAGATAAACTTTCCTTATTTGGTTATCAACTATAACCGCATTTTAATCCGACTCGATGTTCATATGTGTGTGACCCGATAGGCTTCCGAGTATGTTGGCCGTAGACACAAAGTGCAATTTACGAAAATGCCCTTCACACCTAACGATCACGGGATAGCGTCTAGCAACACACCGTGACCCCCAATTATCAGAAGAGTCAAAAGCAATGACTACTACCTTTCATGTGAAGCAGTTACCGTGTAACTTACAATCCTATCGCTGTAATAATATCCATACGATAGTATCTCGAGTGTCAATACATTGACGATCGTATCTTATAATCTGGGTATCTGATGTATAATAAAAATATAACCATATTATATGACTTTTTATATCGTATTTACGATAATATCGTAAAAATTTTATAAAAATATATCTAAAAACACATAAAAATCGAAATCGTTATAAATAGATATTATCGTTATAATTTTAGTAAAAATTAAAGTTTTTGTGGTCAAAATTACTGTGGCTCATGTTTTTGACTGCTTCAGGGTACGTGTGATGGAAAACTGAAGAATTAAAACCAAAACAGTAAGAAACCGAAGAAAGATATTTTTCAAGATCCGGCCCGAACCGAAAAAACCCGGCCCGAGCCGGAATATCTCTGCCACCAGCACAGGGGGACTGTCAGGAGAGAATCTCCACTGTAGCACCGGCCCGCGCCGGTGTATGACCGGCCCGCGCCGGCCTTGTGTTCCACTCTATAAATACTCCTCATATGTAGATTGTTGGAGTTGTACCAATATATATATATATATCACTTATATATATATATATATATATATATATATATATATATATATATATATATATATATATATATATATATATATATATATATATATATATATTATCTTAATCTAGTTTCTAGTTCTGTAAATACCGTAAACGGCACTCTGCCGAAATAATAATGTAGTATAAGTGTCGTTGTAATACTTAGAAGGATTATCAAGGCTCGTTGTTGCTAAAGGAGTTGTTATTTCCGGAGAATACGGCTCTGACGCTTCAATTGTAATATGGTAACTTTTTAATGTATTTATGTTTGTTTATTATATTAGTATCTATATATTAGTTATAATGATATTAGGCTAACTCTATATCTAGCCAAGATATGAAATTGAATTAGTTTATCTTTTTAGGGAAATAGATGATGACTATGTTAAAATTGAATTAAAATCGATTATAATGAATCTTTTTCTATTTTGCAACGTATTGATAATATTCGGATTGACATAATTAACCAAGATGAATCGCTACATATAACCTAACGATGAACTGACCAGAGAAGTTAGGATATGAGATAAAGGATAGAAAAACCGGAGGGTAAAATTGGCCGTGCAAAAGCGTGACAACGGAATCCTATTTCCTACCCGGGGGCAGATTTGTCTTGGGAAAGATGAATCTTATTAAATTTGTGCTCAAGATCATAATAATGTTAAAATCAACGGTTTAATTGAAACTAACACCGGAAAGTTAAATCGATCCGCCTGACAACCGGAGCCTTTTGAATAACATCGGCCGTCTGACAAACGGAATAACCTCTTTTATCCGGGGTAGATTTGTACTCGGTACCTGTTCAGACTAACTGAGATTAGCATGGGGCAGTTGTGGAAATTAAACTGATGACAATTTGACATATGACAATTTCATACGCTCGTGTGAGGAGGAGTTGTCTAGCTTAGGAGTACACCGGTTCATATATAATTGATTCACCTTAAAATAAGGAAAGATCAAGCACATCTATTTCTACTAAAAAGAGATACTGATTCAGTGACATATTCTTGGCTAGTTTCTAATAATATTACTAGTATTTATATCCTATATATTGTATTGGTACCTATATATATTTATATATATATATATATATATATTTCTATATATTTATATATATATATATATTTATGTATCTATATATATCTGTTTTAGTTTTATGCATTTATTTACTGTTTTAATTTTATTTATTGTTTTACGGTTACTAAAAAAAAGAGAAAAGGAAAAACTGCGACTTAGATTGAGTTAATAACAGCTTCTTGGTGTTTAGCCACACTCTGAATTACCACACGTTTCCCTGAGGATTCGACACCTGACTCACCATACTAGCACTACAGTTTGACCCGATACACTGTCGGTTAAGGACTGGAATAGCACTAGAAAAGGCCACGTCAGCTTTCTGGCGCCGTTGCCGGGGATACGACGCTAATTCATTGTGTCTATGGTTACTACTTGTATTAGCTCAAAATTCTCGAGGATAAGTCAACACTCTTCTTATCACATTTCTTTTTTATTTTTCGTTGGTACTTACCTTGTAGGTAAGTTACCAATCTTTTTACTTCTATCTTTTTCGAGTTATTTTCTGTTTTCGATAGTTGATGACCAGAAGCGGTAAGGCCCCACTCACTCCTTATAAGCCTGACATAAATACCTACGAAAGGCAGTTAAGAGTAGAGAGTAAACGTGGTCATACTAGTCAGGGAAATCCTGACGAATCATCATCAAATCGAGAAACAAGAATGGCCGAAACCAGTGATGAAACACCTGAACAAGGGCTAGAACATGCTCAAGGGCATGGAAAAAACCCTAATAATCCTAATAACCAGAATCCTATTAATAGAAATAATCAGAATCGGAACCAGAATAATCATAATAATCCTAACCTACCAAACCCGAGACCTATCTTGATCAAACCGTAAGGAGAAATCAAACTAATAATCCTATTCTTTTACCAAATGAAGGAGCGAATAATTTCGAAATAAAATCTCATCTTTTTGGTTTAATTGACACAAGAGCCCAATTTCTAGGAGAAGATGATGAAGATCCACATCATCATCTCTATCTTTTTGAAGAATTGTGTAATACAGCCAAAAGTCAGGGTGCTCATCGTGAATTAACAAGGATGTCTATGTTTCCTTTTTCTTTAAAAGGAAGAGCACGAGATTGGTTTATGTCACTCCCACATCATTCATTGACAAGTTGGGAGAAGATTCAAACCGAGTTTTTAAAGCAGTATTTTACTCATGGTAGAAATTTGGAATTAAAGGTCGAAGTTGCTAACTTTAGACAAGGATCTGAAGAAACACTTGGGAATGCTTGGGAGAGATTTAAGAAACTATTAAGAGCTTGTCCCGATCATGGTTATTCCTTAGATATGCAAATCCAACTTTTTTGTCGTAAACTAAGGAAAGACTCACGTGCAGACGTTGATCATGCATGTGGTGGTTCTTTAATGATGAGTGAAGCCCAATTAGTTTACGATGCTATTGAAAAGATTTCCAAAAATAACCGAATGTGGGAAACCGGTTCTAGCACAAGAAAAGTAGCATTTGCAGGAGAATGTACATCGAATACGGAAGTTCTAGCACACTTGGAGAATTTAAGTAGGAAATTTGATGGCTTACAAGCCAGTAAGAATACTAACTCGGAAAATATCTTAACAAATGACTACTCAAATCATGATAATGTGTCATTAGGGAAAGAAGAACCAGAAGGATATTCAAGGGAGGAGGTGAGTTTTTTACAACAGCATAAGAATTTGAACAACGCGTATTCAAACTCGTTTAATGTTAATAGAAGAGATCACCCTACTTATCGTTTGTCTGAAAACCCTAGTAAGCAAGGACAACCACCGTATCCAATTCAATATAAGAATTTATATAGTAATCAAGTTTATCAAGGAGATACCTCGAATCAGAACCTGCAATCATTTCCTAGATCATATCCACAACATACTACTCAAAGTATACCAGTCACCCAAAGTTCAACTCAACCTGAAGGAGTTGATAAATGGGAGAAATTAATGGAGAACATGATGGGTGTAGTGTCTACTCAAGCTCAAATTGTAGAAACTATGATAACTTCTATAGGTACAGTCACTAAGGATATGAGTACGTTAAAAACATCCATGAGTGGACATGATACCAGAATGAGAACTATAGAAGCATCAATAAGGAATATGGAAGATCATTTGAGTAGAGAAGGAGAACGTAAAAACAGTAGACCTCCAGGAGGATTACCAAGTAATACCGAAAGAAACCCGAGAGAGGTAAATGATGTTATTACGAGGAGTAGAAAACTCTGTGGAAACACTGGAACAGAAAACTCAGGAAATAATGAAGTAGAAAATGATTTAAATGGTAAATTTATAAAGGAAAAGGACGAACTTGATTTTACTGATGAAGAAGAAGAAATTATTGAAGATTTCTTAAGACAAAATAGGAATGTTGAACCTGAAAGTAAGAATTAGGAATGGGTCAAAATCCCTAGAATTCTAAAAGATCCAGCGGATAAAGACCTGAGAACCTTATTTAAGGAACATGTTAGAGAAAACAATACTGAAGAAAAGAAGGAAGATTTGCCAATAACCGAAAAAGGGAAAATCGATACAGAAGATGTTTCAAAGAGAAGATCGTATGAGAATGAAACATGGCGGACAAGTAATGCTCAAAGATCTAAGGAAAAAAGGAAAAGAGAAAATAACTTCAGAACCAAAGGTTATAGATTTGGAATCTTTACCTTACCCACCAAAGGATCAAATTAAAAAGATAAAAACTGATAAGAAGTATGCTCGTTTCCTTGATACTTTTCGTCATATTCATGTCAATATCCCTGTTATCGTAGCACTAATCAACATGCCTACCTATGGAAAGTTTCTTAAAGATATCCTATCAAACAAAAAAAAGTTAGAAGAATATGAGAATATTTGCCTCAATGAAGAATGTTTTGCAATTTTACAGCATAAATTACCACCTAAATTGAAAGATCCTGGTAGTTTTACCATTCCATGTGAGATTGGAGGATTTCTGTTTAAGAAAGTGCTATGTGATCTTGGAGCAAGTATAAATCTCATGTCATATGAGGATTATAAGAAACTAGGTATAGGAGAGCTTACAAATACTGAAATGACTCTTCAGATGGCAGATAGATCGATTAAACATCCTAAGGGAGTCATCGAGGACGTATTGGTTAAGATTGACAAATTTTACTTCCCAGTGGATTTTGTAATAATGGAAATGGAAGAAGGATATTCAGCGCCAATTATTCTAGGTCGTCCATTTCTAGCTACAGGAAGAACATTAATTGATGTTCAAAAAGGAGAACTGATACTAAGAGTTAATGAAGATGAAGTTTCCTTCAATATCTTCAAAGCTATGAACCATCCATACAAATCACCAGAATCATGTTCGTTTATAGATGAGATATCTACATTCTGTGATGACCAATTGCAAGATTATGAAGATAGGCTAGAGGAATGTTAAGCATTATCTATCTATAAGGAAGATGAAAATGATACTGAAATGAGAAAAGTGATCCTTTATCTTGATAAGGGACTATTTTCTAAGCATCCATGGCATAAGTATTTGGAATTAGAACTAGAAGGACCAGTTCTAAAACCTTCAGTAGAAGATCCACCAAGGAATCTGGAATTGAAACCACTTCCTACAAATCTGAAATATGCTTTTCTTGAAACCGATAATCTGCTGCCGATTATTATTTCATCAACCTTAACTAATGAACATGAAGATCTATTACTTAGAATGTTAAGAAATCATAAGAAAGCATTTGGATGGACAGTGGCAGATATTCAAGGAATTAGCCCTGAGATTTGCGTTCATAAGATCATTCTAAATGAAGGAGCTAAACCTTGTATTCAGCCACAACGCCGCCTCAACCCAAATTTACAAACCATTGTTAAGAAAGAGGTCATTAAACTATTAGAAATGGGGATAATCTTTCCCATATCAGATAGTGAATGGGTGAGTCCAACTCAAGTGGTACCAAAGAAAGGAGGTTTCACGGTAAAAGAAAATGATAAAAATGAATGGATTCCGACAAGGGAAATTACAGGATATCGAATGTGTATTGATTTTAGAAAACTGAATGAACATACTAAGAAAGATCATCATCCACTTCCATTCATCGTACAGATGTTGGAACGATTAAGTGGACATAAATATTACTGTTTCTTAGATGGCTATTCAGGATATTTACAGATATTCATTGCAGCATGAGATAGAGAAAAAACTACTTTCACTTGTCCGTATGGAACTTTTGCTTATAAACGAATGTCATTTGGTTTATGTAATGCACCAGCTACATTTCAGCGATGTATGATGGCAAGATTTTCTGACTTGGTCGAGAAATTCTTAGAAATCTTTATGGATGACTTTAGTGTTTATGGAGATTCTTTCGATGAATGCTTACCGCATTTAGAACGAGTATTGCAACGCTGTGAAGATACCAATTTAGTATTAAACTGGGAAAAATGTCACTTAATGGTATCAGAAGGAATTGTTCTAGGTCATAGAATCTCTGAAGTAGGTATCGAAGTTGACAAAGCTAAAGTCGAAGTAATTGAAAAATTACCTCCACCAATTAATTTAAGAACTTTGAGAGGATTTCTCGGACATGCAGGTTTTTATAGGAGATTTATTGCAGATTTTTCAAAAATAGCAAAGCCTCTAAGTCATTTGCTTGAAAAGGAAGTACTTTTTAACTTTGAAGATAAATGTATGGAAGCCTTTCAGACCCTAAAAGCGAAGTTGACTACTGCACCAGTACTGGTTGCACCAGATTGGGATTTACCATTTGAAATAATGTGTGATGCAAGTGATTTAGCTGTAGGAGCTGTCTCAGGTCAAGGATATAACAAAGTACTCAAGGCAATCTACTATGCATCTCACACGTTAAACGCAGCTCAACTAAATTATGCTACTACGGAAAAAGAACTGTTGGCTGTAATTTTTGCCTTAGATAAGTTTAGATCGTATATTGTTGGATCTAAGGTCATTATTTATACAAACCATTCAGCCTTGAAGTATCTGTTAAGTAAGAAAGATGCTAAACCACGTCTTCTTAGATGGATCCTGTTACTTCAAGAATTTGATATTGAAATAAAGGATAAAAAAGGAAGTGAAAATGTAGTAGCAGATCATCTAAGTAGAATGGAAAATGATGAAGGAAAAGGAAATGAAATACGAGATTCATTTCCAGATGAACAACTTTTTAGGATCGATACTCCCTCAACCATGCAATTATTAAAAGATAGAATACCATTAAAAGAAAATTCACCGTGGTTTGGGAATATCGTTAACTATCTAACCTGTAATTACATCCCGTCTTATTGGACTTGGCAGCAGAAAAAGAAATTCTTTTACGACTTAAAGTTTTATTATTGGGAGAAACCAGATCTTTTCCGAAGATGCTCGGATAGAATAATCAGAAAATGTATTCCTGATACTGAGATTTTAAGCGTTTTATCGTTTTGTCATGATCGTGAGGCAGGAGGTCATCATGGAGGATGGAAAACTGCTTTTAAAGTTTTACAATGTGGTTTTTATTGGCCTACACTATATAAAGATGCGTATAAATATGTAAAATCTTGTAAATCTTGTCAAAAATGGGGAAACATATCTAAAAAACACGAAATGCCTATGCAACCGATTTTAGAATGTGAATTATTTGATGTATGGGGTATAGATTTCATGGGACCTTTCCCTATATCGTTTGGAAAAAGATTTATTCTAGTAATGGTTGATTATGTCTCGAAATGGGTAGAAGCTGAAGCTCTTCCCACTAATGATACCAAGGTTGTGCTAAGGTTCCTTAAAAAGAATATATTTACAAGATATGGCACTCCAAGGGCTATCATTAGTGATAGGGGTTCACATTTTTGCAACCGACCATTTACTAAGATAATTGAGAAATATGGTGTAACTCATAAACTAGGAACACCCTATCATCCGCAAACTAGTGGACATGTAGAGGTGTCTAATAGAGAAATTAAAAGAATCGTGGAGAAAACAGTGGACTCAAATCGTAGAAACTGGGCAGAAAGACTAGATGATGCATTATGGGCATACAGAACAGCCTTTAAAACACCAATTGGTTGTTCTCCTTATAAATTAGTTTTTGGTAAATCTTGTCATCTCCCTGTTGAATTAGAACACCGAGCTTTATGGGCTATTAAATTCCTAAATTTTGATCCTAAAGCTGTTGGTGATCATAGATTACTTCAGTTAACAGAACTGGAAGAGTTTCGACTCGATTCTTATGAAAATGCTCGAATCTACAAGGAACGCACGAAAGCTTTCCATGATAAGAAAATCTATAATCGTGAGTTCCATGTAGATGATCGAGTACTTCTATACAATTCACGTTTAAAGTTGTTTCCAGGAAAGCTTAAATCTAGATGGACAGGTCCATACGACGTAACTAAAGTCTATAAGTCTGGAGCTGTTGAACTAACTGATGGAAAAACAACTTTTATAGCCAATGGTCACAGGGTAAAATTATTCGTGGAAACTGAAGGGATACCCCAAACAGAAGAAATATTATTGCTTAACGACCCTCCAGCGGATTAAGGAAGCAGGAATTCTAAACTCAGCCGATTACGGGTACTATCTTTCTAATTCACTTTTTAATATGCAATTTAAGTAGTTTCGTCTTTTACCGGATAGACGTAAAAGAACCGGAATGCCTTTCATAGATAGAATAGAAGTTTTTATTTTACTTTTAAAATTAGGTTTAGATAAAGATGTTGCCTTTAGAATAGAAGCCTTAGTTTTTAACTTGAACAAGGAGCTGATGCGCGAAATCAGAGAAAGAGATCTTTGTAATGGAAAATCGAGAAGTGCTATAAAGAGAAGGGCAAGATTTCTAAAGAGATGTAGAATCTGTGGAAAAAGTGAACATAATGGAAAATGTGGAGACAACACAACCAAATCCCAGGATGAATGTTTGAATGTAATTAAGATGGGAACGACTAGGTGGTTATCCGAAAATCCCGATGGACAACAAAGAGAGAATTCAAACGCATCATTTCTAGGAATTAGGTTGATGGACCGTTATTATAGAAATCTCGAAGATCTAAGGATGATGGGAGTAGAATTAAATTAAGTTTTATGTTTTTTTTTGTTTTTTTTTAGATTTCAAACAAATTTTATGATAAACTTTTTTTTATATCATATATGGTTTATATGATATAGTTAAAAATTTATCATACCAAAAATATTTTCTTTAAAAAAACTTTTATAAAATATCGTAATAATTTATGTTATCATAAAATAATTTTATGATTTTTATAAAAATATTTTTATAACTTAAATTATTACACAAAAAAGGAGAATCGAGTAATTACTAACGATTCGAGTCGATAGGAGTTCGATTCGATTCGTTAGCTATATAACCTAAAGGAACATCACAATTCCATCATCTTCATCTTCTTCATTTCTTCAACACAAAAGCCGCCCCACCCCTTTTCCCCTCTTCAAAAATTTCATCACTTTTCACCAATTTTTCTATCTCAAACTACTTAATTAATCATCTTCTCTTCCATTCCACTACATAAATTCATCACCATTGCATAAAAGGATAGATTTTGCAAGCAAAGCTCCTCTCTTTTTTTCAACACATTTCGGCGGCACCACCACCTATTCCGGCAACTATCTACTCTTTCTAGCTTTATACGGTAACAATATAGATATATATATCAATCATTTCAATTTTTATCAAGCTTTTAGTTTTTTATTTTGGTCTAAGTACTTATTTGTGTTTGTTGATTGATGTTGTTTTTGTGGTTATTTTGTCATACCATTATCGTAGATGACCTCATCATCTAGGAGAACCTTTAAGAAAAGAAAACCAGATAACCCTATAGTAGTACCGGTTCATGAACCGCGACCCTTAAACGAACTCGAAGAAGCCGTTTCTTTTGAAAAAACCGCTAGTGATGAAGCTAAGAATGCCTATGATGGATTTTTCAGTAAGTGTGGGGTCACTTTAGAACGTGGTATTGATTTTGACTGTTTAGGAGAAGAAGTGAAAAAAATCTTTCAAGATAGGGAGTGGATGGAAATTGCAATGGAACGCACTAGTAACATAAATGTCACAATGGTAGCCGAGTTCTATTATGTTTTGTCTACTTATGATAGGGCTACTCTTGAAGAACTAGAAAATATCCCTCTTAGGACGATTAATGTCACCTTCAATCCTACTATGATAAATACTATTTATGGTTTACCTGAGATACTTGAGGATGATGATTATCATACTGTTTGGAATTTAGTCTTACCTGTAGACTACAGGCTAAATCTTATGAAGCTCAGGCTGCCTTTGATTCCACAGCAGTATGGAAGGATAATAGGTTTCCTTATGGACGTTGTATAAGGGACATAAGGGCTGTCAAGCAATTTATAGGATATAATGTTAATCCTTCGGCTCATCTATGTGCTTATGGTCGTGAAGATCTTGTTTTAGCCTGGGCTATGGTTCATGATATTCCAATAAATCTGGGGAAGCTAATCTTTACCAAGGCATGTGATTTTGTTAAGAATAAAACTCGAGGAGGACGTCTGCCGTTCCCTAATCTTATTTCTGCCTTGTGTGATCTTCATGAAGTGCCAAAACTACCCTCAGATAGGATTATGTCACCTTGTGCTCCACTTATCGGTCAAAAACTGACTGCCTTGCCTGCTGGTAGAATCAATTACAATAATCCAAATCGCCAGCAGCAACAACAACCACCACCGCCATCTCCTATACATACATCTCGAGTTCCTAGGCAATCCCACCAGCCGCAGCCACTTCAGAACCAGAATAGCCAGATTGAGGCTATGTTTCAACATATGGTTCAGGCTCAGGCTAGAACTGATGCTAATATAGCCTTAGCTTGTGAACAGAATAGGAAGTGGGCTGAAGATCTTAGGATTGGCCAAAGAGGCCACAGAGCTTTCATCAGTGATATAGATCCCAGATATGCAGAGATTTCTGCTCGTTACCCTCAGAGTCAGCCTGACCCATACACTATGCCAGATTGGATTCCACCTATTCCACCACCAGTTTTATTCCAGGACTATATGCCGTCATCTGTAGGACAGGGTGGTATGTTTACAGGTTCATTTGATGCATCCATGGGCATGGGAGGAGTAACTTCAGTGGCAGATGTGACAGCAGGTCTCGGCTCGTTTGGATTGGAAGGTTCGGTGACGATGACGACTAGGCAGACTCAAGCTACATTTCAAGCATCTACTTCAATGGATCCACAACAGTTCAACTATGATTTCAGTACGACTCAGTCTCTAGGGGCTGACTTTACTTCTAGTATGTTTGGATCTTTTTCGGCTCATTTTGACTCATCTTATGACGAAGATGAGGATTACGATGAAGATGAGTAGTTTAAGTAAACTTTTCCTATGTTACGATGTATGACGATATACTTTGGTTTGATTTTTATTTTAGACTGTTTGATGTACTCTGTGGTTAGTACACTTCGCAGTTTTACATTTTTTCCGTTGTTTCTATATTATTAGAATTTTTCACCCCTGTTTTAGATAAAAAAAATACATGCATTCACACTGAATAAACCTGATAGAACATCCTGAAATGCAAAAATCCGTGACCGAACACTGTAGCACCGGCCCGCGCCGGTACTGCACCGGCCCGCGCCGGCCTGGTGTTCTACCGACCTCATTCAGGTT